>JAYMTT010000648.1:0-12019 GCA_036898025.1 Hypseocharis bilobata
GACAAATATTTTTTTTATTTTTTTATTTACATCTTAGGTTATATATCTTTTGTTTGTTCAATTACTTGAATCATTTTTATCTAATTTTTTTCATTCTGTTTGGTTTTTATTGTATGATTTTCATATGATGTTGGTGCAATAATAGAAAAATACAAGTCACTCATACAAAGATACATGAGTTATCACCTGAAATAGATGATGAAAGCTAATCATTTTTGTCACTAGTTACTCTTCTGCTTTTAGTACTAATTTCCTTAGGTGCAGTATGGACAATTCAGTAGACTGTTGGTGATACAAAGACCATATTCCTTTAAAAAGATATGCTGTGGGGGCTGTAAAAGACACACATTGAACTTGAAGGGTCTTTTTCCAAGGCTAGGAATCACATTTATTTGTGAATAATAATATACTTTGATGATGACTTTTTCATCCTCCTTCCAGCGTTAGCTGATGTGACCTATGGCAATTTGAAGCAGCTTCTGATATACAGTCAAACTTTGCCCAGTTTGAGTTGACAGGTTAGATAATGTCCCAAATATGTGGGATTGATGCCTTTTCTGGGTTTCTGTCCCGCCTCAGGTGCTACTTGGCAAGGAGAGTTCTAAGGTTTGATATTTGACATGTGCCAAATAGAGCTAGCAGCCTGGCAATTACCCCATCTGTTCAGGAGCCCCTTATATGGTGGCATATTTTGATTTACAGTTATAAGATAAGGTAACATTTGAATGATTAGTCCTCTAAACTGATGACTATTATGGGTAAGACTTCAAACTCCAAACTCTAGTTCTGAATTGCTGAGGAATACCTGGCTAGAAAGTTATTCTTCTCTTGAGGATAATTGAATTTGCCTGACTTTGGAGTGAATTGTCTTTATGTTTTATTTATCACCAAGCCATGTTCACAACATGTATGTGTGCATATATCGTCACAGTCTCTGTATGGTGTGTAGAACTACTTTTGCTCTGTGTGGTGGGTAGAATTGTTGCATATTTTTGTGTTGGTTGATAGACACATTATATAATCTGACATGGTGTACTTGAAGAAGAAGAAACCATGGTTTTGATGTGCAGAAATGCTATTGGTTGGTAGACAGTTAGAAAAATAAAAAATCTTCTTTAAGAAGAAAAAACAAAATATTTTTAATGCTTTAAGATGCTACCATTCCATATCTTTGTACTAGTTTTTTGTGTGGTAATTTTGTGCTGGGTTCAGTTTCTTTATAACTCAATTTTCTTAGGATTCATTTACCTGCTTGGATAAAATTTGCACCTTCTGCTCCCTGGATTACAGGTTGGTGCAGTTTATAGACTCTTATGATCCACCGTTGAAAGGATTACAGGAAGACCTAAATTTTGTCAGCCCACGTATTGGAGAGGTCATTCTCATCCCTTAATGTGTCATTGTGATGATAATCCTTTTGTTCTCTTTTTCACTGATTTAAGGTTTTCTCTTTTCAAAGTCATATATATTAATTAACTTATCAGCCGTAGTTGAACTCTTATTCATCTGCCCTGATACCAGCTGGCTTGTAGCCCAACGATGTCAATTGTTGGCCGATTATCTTACGGTCTTTTGTTTGACCCCATGGACAGTGGTGGATCCAGGGGTTTAGTCCAGTGGGTGCACAATTATTTAATAATTCTAAAAAAATGTACATGTATAATTTTTATATAATTATAACTTATTTCTCCGGTTTCTATTTGACATTGAGAACTACTTTCCATACTGCTTTTTGGAAAAAAAAAAAAGTTTGATCATCTATAACTACAACTTTTATACATAGTAAAAAGATATGTGCTTCAGTATCGAATTACTAATCATTTTTTATGTGTGCTAAAATTTGTCACAAATCATTTTTACTTTAAAATTGACATGAATAATAAGTGAAGCTTGAACTACTCCATAAAAAAAAAAATCAATCCATATATTAAGTGATCACTCCGTGGTATTTAGATTTTCAAAACAAAATTTGTTACTATTTTTTTCCCCAAAAAATGTGATATACATGAAGATGCACCCATGCCCATGGATGATAGTTTGAAATAGTTTCTTTTTACTGTGGCACATGAGGTTCTTAAGTTACCTTAAAAATGTTCATTTGGCATGGTCATCTGTATCTTGATTGCTCCTCATCTGTTTAGAAGAATCTGAATTCAAATTATTGGATTAAATGCTTCCAAAATTTTTGATTGTCTTACATTTTATATAAGTAGCCACCTAGGTGACAGTCTCATCAGCTTCCTTAGAACTATTTTATCTGCAATTTAGGTTAACTGCCTTTTATATAGTGAGAAAAGTGCTAAAATAGGAAATTCGGTGTTGCATAGGAATTCTGGAAATATATAGGCAAGTTTGACATGGTATGGTAGCTGAAACGACTTAAAAGATTAATGAGTCTTCCACTGATTATTCTGCCTGAAGAAGTTACTTATGTAAATACATATTTTTGTGATGACGCATCATATTTATGATAGTTCTGACATTCTTTTCCAGGTTCTAGAGGCTGTGGGTCCTATTATTTTTTTATCAACAGACACAAGGAAGCTAAGGAATGAGGGTTTTTTAAGTCCATACCATCCTCGGTATCCAGATATACTTACAAATTCTGCTCACCCTATGGTAACTACTTCTATCTGGGTGATTTTGAAGCTATCTGAACTTACTAATCTTTGGCAACTATTAATAACATCACTAATTATGATCTTTTATGTGTTTAGTTTTAACTACACTGGATATCTCATACCATTTTTATTTTTGCAGAGAGCCCGAGATCTAGCCAATGTTACTTCTTATCGGGAATGGGTACTATTTGGGTATCTTGTCTGTCCTGATGAGCTGCTTCGCGTCACTAGCATTGATATAGCACTGGTACACCGAGTGCACTTAGCTTTATATCGTACATGTTGCTTCTGTTATGCTATAAATGCGCATTTAAATTGAGTACATGCCTAGAGAGAAAAACTAGCCATTTCAGAATGTCCAATTGTGTGGAAATTACGTAGACAGTGTATATGTATGGCGCCTAATGACATGCTCTATGGAACTTTTTTTTACTATACATTGCTTGAGAAAAGTTTCATACATTAATTGCGCTAGGTAGGTCTGGCAGAGTCAACACAAGTGCACTGACAAAGGTGTCCTGACTGTTATAAATTGTTTGACGTACAAATCTCAAGGAACCTGAAGATGAATTAACTGAGACTGCTAATATGTGCCTGACGTTATGTTTCAGTTAGCATTTCATTATGAGATAGTCCCTGAAGCCTCCATTATCAATGCCACCCATTGACGATATGTTTCAGTTAAATTTAAAGTGTCATGGCCCTTTGAACTATTGGATGTGGAACAAAATATGTTTTTTATTTTTACTTATATATATATGTGTGTGTGTGTGTGTTATTTTCACCTGTAAAGATGTCTTTTTTTTCATCATAAAGGATGTGCCCATTTCATCTTCATTTGTAACACGGATACTCACAAGATAGTTTGCATTGGGTGTATAATTTGTCCATCATTTGTAAAAGATACAGGTCAAAGAAACGAAAATATAAAGTTTCAACTTCAAGTTGATATTTTGGTAAGTTGATAGGGCCCAAGTTATGATGGTAGCTATTAAGAGGAAGAGTAGAGACTATTTTTAAGTTAATAGGACCTATTGGAATCTGGGTTAAAGTAAATTATGTTGGGAACTTCTTGATACAACATAGAACCAAACTTCGAAGATGATTCTATGTGCCACATTCCAACTAGTATCGAGTCTATTACTCTATTAGACGTTTTCTTTTGACTGTTTTCTTGTAGACAAGATACTTCTTTTGTGAGTTAGTGAAGGGTGGGCCATTTTCTAACCTTTTTTTCTTTATTAACTTTATTTTCAGGTTGTGCTGAAAGAAAATTTAGTTCTTTCGTTATTCAGAGACGAGGTAAGATTTACTGGCTGGTGTTTGCCCGCCCCCTTTCTTTTTTTGTGCTAATTTTAATAGGAGACAAATTCCCTGCCCTCTTCATTTCTTGTTGCTAATTGTTGTAATAAACAACATGCAGTATATACTATTGCACGAGGATTATCAGTTGTATGTATTGCCACGAATACTAGAATCAAAGAAGATGGCTAAATCTGGACGTACAAAGCAAAAAGAAGCAGATCTGGAGTATAGCGTTGCAAAGCAGGTTGAGAAAATGATAAGGTATGGTCCAAGGTTTTATTGTCAATAGCTGGACTTAGTTTTATTTCATAGAATAATACAAAGATAATTTTTAAAAGTCATATGAAGCTTTCCTGCAATTTGGAGGGCGCTGCTAGATGTTGCTCTTGTAATCTTTTAGCAATACCTTGTAAACAAATATATAAGTTTTAGACCATATGATAATCACTTGGTAGCCAGTGAAACTGTGGCACAAAAATGAAGAGCAGATGAAAAGGAAGAAGGTAAAAGGGATATCAGGTATTGCAATTGAGAACGAGATGCGCCGCATATCTTGCTATATCAACCAGGTTTCATAATACTCTTCATTCGTTGGTGCACTTACAAAACATATACATAGAATTGGCTTATATTGACTAACTGGTCTTGACTCTTGACCAAGTAGTATTGAAGATCCATCAAACTCACCATGTCTAAGATACTCGGATGAGTCAAAACATGCTAAACTGGCCAAGAGTAGTAACTAAACAGTATCAATACACATAATTAACACCTAAATCTAACCAACCAGTGGCCAGGCATGTCAGGTTTCCACATATTTATTTTATTAAACCTTTGTTTACACTTCATGATAATTGATGCACTTCAGCATTGAATATTATATGTTAACGTGGCTAATGGTTTCAGTGAAGTACACGAGCAAGCATTGCTATCTTGTGATGCTATACACCATGAAAGGAGGATATTATTAAAGCAAGAGATTGGAAGAATGGTGCTCTTTTTTACTGATCAACCAAGTTTATTGGCTCCAAACATTCAGGTAGACTATCTATCCAGACTTCTTTAAATGAGTTGTTGGAAGTAATATCATCATGAGTATGCTCTGTATTCTTCTGGCTTTGATCGTATTGCAACTTCTGTATGTTACTTCCAGTTTGAAAGATAATTTCCTCTGATGGGTGCCCATTTGCTATTCTGTTCCTTAATGCGTCCGAATTTCATTGTTCTATTGTACTGAACCTTCTATATTCTATCAAGTAATTCATATCTGGTTGTTGTGGTAAATGAAATTGATCTTAAAAGTTCTATAACATATACTAGAAGTTGATGCAGTTAGTTGCAAAATGTGTTTATTTTAGGGTTGTACAGCACATTTCAATTCCCGATTATGGTATGATGGATTTTTCCATTCTTCTTCTTCTCATCCTCTTTGAGTTCGTTGAGCAATAGGTTATGTTTGCTCACAAATACCAATCCGTTATCTTTTGATAACTAACTTATAGCAGTAATTGATGTTTTCTCTAATGATTGTTTGTCCTACAGATGGTGTTTTCTGCTTTGGCTTTAGCTCAGTGTGAGGTCATCTGGTATTTCCAACACGTAGGAATTGCATCATCAAAATCTAAAGCTGCTAGAATGGTACCAGTTGACATTGTAAGTTCAGCTAAATTTTAAATCTCTTACCATTAAATTACTTTGAGTTACTAGTTTGGCAATATGCTATGAAGTGCTTGACTTGCATGATCTTGGTTGCAGGATCCCAGTGACCCAACCATTGGGTTCTTGTTAGATGGAATGGACCGTTTATGCTGTTTAGTGCGCAAGTATATTGCAGGTTAGACAACTGGATTGAATCTGATGTAAATCGCATTCTTCAGACTGGAGTGCATGTTTTATTATATCATTTTTTTTTTTTTACTAATTTCAAAGTTTTTGCTTATTGAAACTAAATCCAAATAGTTGGATTAATAAATTGCTTCTGAGGCAGATTGTGGCTCTCTCTTGTGTGAGGAAAGATAACTTGTTTAAGATCCGAGTTTGATTGGGGGTAAAATGTCACAAATTCTTAAACCATATACTGCTCTTGCATTGTTGAATGTTTTCTGAAATTACAGAGCCATCTTGTTCTACACTGTTATTGCATGATATATTAGTGTCTGGGCTGTCATCTGAATGCCTTATCCTGGAAAGTAGGGTGCTTCATTACAACTCAATGACTAATATTTGTAACCTGAATGTAATTTAGCTATTTATATTTGTATTAGCTCAAACATCTGGACTCAAGTTTGCTTCATGGAGGCAAGATATTGTGCTGTGTTATCTTGTTACTCGGTGAATGTTTCTCCTATTGATGAACCAAAATTTGAACAATTCTCTTACTTATATGCAGCAATTCGAGGTTATGCATTATCATATCTTTCTTCTTGTGCTGGTAGAATCCGATTTCTGCTGGGCACTCCAGGAATGGTGGCTCTTGACTTGGATTCTAGTTTGAAAGGACTTCTTCAAAAAATTGTTCAGCACCTTGAAAACATACCTAAACCACAGGGTGAAAATATTTCTGCCATCACATGCGATCTCTCGGTAAGAAATCTGTACAGACACCTTGTTTAACTTTTGTAAGGGTAGTTATCAGAAACGCAGCTGAGATTCCTGGTTTAACACTAATATTGTCTAGCATTTCTAAACTACCTCTCCTTTTTGGGTCATAATTTTGGCATTTTTCATCTACTGCATTGTGGAATAAACCTTTTGTTATTCATTTTAGGTAGGATTTTGTGTACATTTATATAATTCCATCTTCACTATACGAGAAGAGTTGGTTGTAGTCAATGATACTAATACAGCCCAGGGAGGTCACTATGATTGTCAAGTGCAAAAGTTTATAATCTGGTTTGCCTTGCAAGTGTAGAAGTTCCACATTTGGTTGTTTAACCCAAATTACCAGCAACTACCGAGTAATATGGGAAGATTCTCCGACATCATGAGAATGCCTTATAGACTAAATTTTATTCAATCAATGCAGGTTGAGTACAGCAGAACCACAAAGAAGCAAATGCAAACTAATGAAGAGACTATATAGACAACATATATTAGAGTTGACACTCCTGTTTAATTGTCTGGTGGAATAGGGTTGCTAGTTGATAGGTAGAAAGTGACAGTGAGAGAGATGGTAAAATAAGGTCAGGTTGAGAGAAAAGGGACAAGATGTGGGCTCCAAGAAGGATGAACTTACTGAGAGGGATTATGCTAAAAATATTAGCATGCTTTTTGACAAAGAATATCGTGAAAGTTGTCATAAGTTACGAAAACATAGTAGATGAAGGAAAAAAAAAATTAAGCACAAGAGGAGTTGGAGAATGAAGACAGAAGTTAAGGAGCAGGAAGTGGGAGTTTTTCTTCATAGAAGTATATCATGACCATATCTGAAATAGAATGATTACTCTCGTAACTGCTTCAGTATTAACTTACAGTCAGTCGAACCATTTGAATCAGTTGTTTTCATTATTTTGTTATTATTGCAGTTCTTATCGTAATATCAGCTACTATCAGTATATTGTTAATAAGATAGTAATTTGTGGTCACTCATCAGGACTTCCGCAAGGATTGGTTGTCAATACTGATGATTGTCACTTCTGCTCGATCTTCTATAAACATCAGACATTTGGAGAAGGCTACAGTCTCCACTGGGAAAGAAGGATTATTATCAGAGGGCAATGCTGCATTCAATTGGTCCAGGTGCCCGCTCATTTTTATTTTTATTTAAATTGTGAATACCACTATAGTCAGTTGTTGCATCCAATTGTGGTTAACCCATTGATGCAGAGGATATATGTTATTCTTATAAATCCAGCGAGGAAAAGAAAACTTCACTGTCATGTAGTAGCTTTTGGTTTCCCTTGCAACCTGCCTGAATTTTGAACCTAAGTTCACTCATCTAATCCTATTCTCAGCCCCTCGGTTTCACATGAATATTTGTTGAAACCTTTGAATGCATGTCAACCTCAGTATCTGAGACACACATACACATGCACGCAATTCAGCACAAAGAAGATAGTGATAAACAGTTATGAATTTCCTCCTTTGCAGATGTGTGGATGAACTTGAATCTCAATTATCAAAGCACGGTAGTCTCAGAAAACTGTATTTCTACCACCAACACCTGACGGCAGTAAGTTCTTGCCTTTTGTTCCTGTTAACTGATTGCCATCCCTGTTATTCTATTGTGTCTGTTGAAGCTCCTATTATATACTTATAATGTAAGCTTATTGCTATAAAAAGGTCTTCAGAAACACTATGTTTGGACCTGAAGGACGTCCTCAGCATTGCTGTGCATGGCTTGGTGTTGCTAGCAGTTTCCCAGAGTGTGCTTCTTCAATTGTTCCAGAAGAGGTAAATCATCTCGAATCTCTGATTTTCATGTTTTGTATGCTCAGAATGCAACAAATCCGCAAGGGACAGTTACATATCATAAAATGGTTACACATGTTCAGTGGTCCTTGAAATGAGATACAGTTACATCTTTATACAGACACCATAACTCCTCCAACCACCATTCACCAATCCCCTTCTTCAGGTTGAGAAAAGCAAGCAGGAATTTTGTAACTTATTGGCTGTTACTTTATTTCTTATTGCAAGCAGGTAACAAAAATTGGTCGAGATGCAGTGCTCTACGTCGAGTCCCTAATTGAATCCATAATGGGAGGATTAGAAGGATTAATAAATATTCTTGATTCTGAAGGAGGATTTGGTGCTCTAGAGGCTCAGGTTCTTACTCTTATGTCCTCTTCTAATATGGGCCATGAGGCAATCTTGAAGTTACTCCTGTTTCTGCAAAACTGATTTTTAGAGAAATTGCAGCTTCTTCCAGAGCAAGCTGCTTCATATATGAATTATGCATCAAGAGCATCAATTCCTTCAGCAAAATCTCCAAAGGGAGCAATTGGTTTTCCATTGCCTGGCCATGAGAGCTATCCTGAAAATAATAATTCTATCAAAATGTGAGACATTAATCTTTTTCTTGACTCTCTCATATCCTGAGAGAATCCAGTATTAAAAGTTCATTGCATCACTAGTTTTGTCTTGATGCCAGGTTAGAAGCGGCAATGCAGAGGTTGACCAATTTGTGCTCCATTTTGAATGATATGGAGCCTATATGCGTTCTAAATCATGTCTTTGTTCTGAGGGAGGTGAGTGTTACTATCTATATCATTATGTACATAATTCTCCAGTTTCTTTTGTGATTTCAACCTTCATTGAATAAAAGGTTAAAATCTCGAGCAATGTAACATTGGACATTGTTGAAAATATGGTTCATTAGAGTTTAATAGCTGCTTCGTTTATTGTAAACTTGTTATTAGCATGATATATGATTATAGGAAGGCCTATGAAGTACTTACAGATTTGAGATATTTTCAGTTTCAATATAAATATGTCAATTACTACATGCAGTACATGAGAGAATGCATCCTTGGAAACTTCAGGAGGCGATTACTTGCAGTAATAAAAACTGATAATGATCTTCAACGGCCTTCTGTTCTGGAGTCACTGATTCGAAGACACATTGGCATAATCCATCTGGCAGAGCAGCATATTAGCATGGACCTAACCCAGGGTATCCGAGAAGTTTTACTCTCTGAGGCCTTCTCAGGACCAGTTTCTTCACTGCACTTATTTGAAAAAACAGCAGAACAAAATACAGGATCAGCCACTGAAGCTGTATGCAACTGGTATTTAGAAAATATTGTCAAGGATACTTCAGGAGCTGGAATTTTGTTTGCACCAGTTCATAAATGCTTCAAAAGCTCAAGGCCTGTTGGTGGATATTTTGCTGAGTCAGTCACTGATGTAAGAGAGTTGCAGGCTTTTGTTCGTATTTTTGGTGGCTATGGAGTTGACAGACTAGACAGAATGATGAAAGAACATACAGCTGCACTTTTGAATTGCATTGACACATCACTGCGGTCAAACCGTGAAGTGCTAGAGGCAGTTGCCACCAGCATGCATTCTGGTGATCGAATAGAAAGAGATGCATGTCTGAGGCAGATAGTGGATATGGACACCATAATAGGGTTTTGCATTCAGGCAGGGCAAGCCCTGGCTTTTGATCGGCTTCTTGCTGAAGCTGCTGGAGCTGTGCTTGAAGAAGGTGCTCCTCTGATACATTCATTACTTTCTGGGGTAGTTAAGCATATACCTTACGAAATAACTGAAAGTAAGGAAGTAAGGAGGATAAGGAGTGTGGCAAACAATGTCGGTGTGGTATATGATCATGATTTTGAGTGGGTAAGATCAATCATGGATGAGGTTGGTGGTGCAAATGATGGTTCGTGGAGCTTGTTGCCATACTTGTTTGCAACATTCATGACATCCAATATCTGGAACACGACTGCCTTCAATGTTGACACAGGAGGTTTCAACAACAATATCCATTGTTTAGCGAGGTAGACACTTTTCTTTCTATTAGTATATAAATTAGAAATGAGATGATAAGTATGCCTGAAAAAATTTGTGGTTTATGCTTTGTCAATCATCAAAAGTTTATAATGCATACATGCAGAAGATATGGACCTTTCGGTTTACTGACTTTAACTATTAAATTTACATAACTGTTGGTTGGGTGACTTTTTAATTATTTAATTCCTAGATTATTACTCAAACATCTGCTTGAGAAACTGAATCACTGTTAACTGCATGTAAAAATAATCCTGACACATGCTACAGATCTTATATGGAGATATCTTCACTTTATCATTGACTTGGTATTAATATCTTGAATGTTTTTATATTGTAGTTTTTTATTTAAAAATTTAGTCTGGAGACTTAATTGTTGTCAGCTGCTATGAAAATTATTTTGACACCTGCAATAAGCCTTACATGGAGATATCTTCACTTTATCATCAACATGGTATGAATATGTTGAGTGTTTGTGTCTCATTGACATTGGCTTTTGTATGTCCCTTTTAGGGCTCTATATTGGGCTATTATTTACTATGGGTTATATTGACTACTGATAAAGGGAAGGGTTTAGATACTGTACTGAATCCCCTTTTAAATATTGCTCACTGATTCATGACTGACTTTTGTTTGCAGGTGCATAAGTGCAGTGATTGCAGGAAGTGAGTTTGTCAGATTGGAACGTGAACATCAGCAGAAGCACTCTCTCTCAAATGGCCATGCTGGTGTGACATCAGATCCTGAAGTACAGGGTCATTTGTCTGCTGAAGCAAGCATAAAGTCTGCAGTGCAGCTTTTTATCAAATTCTCAGCAGGAATCGTGCTAGATTCTTGGAGTGAAACTAACAGGTAAAATGATTAAGATTTTATATCATATATCATAGTGGATTGCTCCAATTATTTAGAGCTGGCAATGCCACTCTTGCTACATTGGTACAGGCTACTGAAGTTAAGCACATGCAACACATTTATGTGCCAGTAGCCAAACTTTCATCACCCTCATTTGGTCTTTTACTTCAAGGCTTTCTTGTGATGGTACTGTTGAAGTGTTGATATATCTTGAACATGCCCGTACCAATGAAACGTTCCTACCAAGTTTTGACATGTTGGGCTACTCAGACTTGTTTTAAAAATGCATTCCTCTGTTCTTATATTTCTCTCGTAAATCCCGTCATCCTTGTTTTTATATTTGCTTCAGTTGTCTTCTTCTTCACCTTTTTTTGTACTCTTCTAGCTTTTTTCTCATCCATGTTTGGCACCTCCTTGCACACATGAGCTAGTTCTTTTGGTGCTAGCCAAGAGCAACAAAAGCAACATTGGTTCTTTTTAATAGAAGAATACACATATGGTATTATTAGTTCAAATTTTGTTTTAGTATCATATTCCCCTATTAATAAATTAAAAGTTTCGTGTTTCTATTTTTTTCTTTTCAGATCTCATCTTGTAGCGAAGCTCATCTTCCTTGACCAACTTTGTGAGATCTCACCTTACCTTCCAAGAAGCTCTCTTGAACCCTATGTTCCCTATGCCATTCTCCGTTCAATATACAGCCAATACTATGGAAACTCTCCATATCCACCTCTGGCACTAGTAAGTGCATCACCCCGGCATTCACCTGCAGTATGGCTAAAGCATGT
>JAYMTT010000649.1:0-12017 GCA_036898025.1 Hypseocharis bilobata
AGTCTATCGACTAAGCCAAATACTTCTCCTATCGACTACAGCCAATTTCATTTCCTATCAGCTAAGATATACAAACCTAACAACTCAGCATAATTCTAAACCGCTCCGTGGGTTTAGCAACTTAGATATTCTATAACCTTTCTTCTCCTCTGTCTTGACATTCCCCGCATGATTGGAGATGGATTCAATGAACAAGCAAAGACCAGACTGGTTTGGTTGGTGCGAACTAGCCTTATTCCCCAGGTGCCGTTAGGGTACAGTATCATTCTGAACCAGAGCTTTATCTAGAAAGTCAGCATAATTCTTCACCTTCATCTATCATATCCCTTGGTTGAGTCTAATCTTCCCTCTTTCTTTAGTCTAATGGAACAAGGAACAAACCCATTGTATTGCTGTTTTCCGATAGCAAAACCGGAGGTTTGAGTACACTGTTTGAGTACATACACTGTTTGAGTACACTCATGTATGTTCCCTCATGGGGTTAATTAGAGCCCCTTATTCGTAACTATAGGTTGACTTTCTTTCCCCTTAAGCAACCCAGTAGACTCTAACTAGTTCGATCCTTTCTATCCAACTTGATTTACCGGATTTACCTATCTTCTTTCACTAAGTTGTTCAACTTCTACCATTCTCTTTTCCTTTGGTTTCGCTTCTTCCCTCTTTCTATCCCTCGGATCATTAAGAATCCTAATACTATCTGTTGTAAGAATCCCTTCTTTGTTCTCTTCCCTTGTTCTGGATTCTAGGGAAAGGGAATTGAGGAATAGCTTCGAAGCTCCATCTGGACAGCTAGATATCCCTTCAGGCTCTCTGGGGAACAAGACGGAAGTAAGGAAAGTGAAGTAGCCTGAAGTAAGCAGTAGCAAGAGCTAGGATCCCCTAAGCAATGGGCTCTTCTTTCTGCTACTCTACGGGTTAACCTTTTGGTATATCCATCTATCCGTAATTCGTAGCCTTGAGTATTCCATTCTTGTGAGGGAAAGAAGCGTAAGCTCTTTCTTTAGCCTCATTCCCAGAGTCGTACAACCTTAAGACGACTTTTGAACCTGCAGTTTTCCTTCTCAGTATTGAACCTGAAACCAGCTATAGTAGATTTGTCTATCTAACTAAGATATTTCCCATCGGTTATCCCCTCATTTTCTTCTCAACCTTTTTTTTTAGGTAATTCTTTGAGGTAATAAGTAGGTTTGTTTAGAGGAGTTGGTTGATGTCACGCCAATCCAATCGTATTGAGACTCATCTCATTCTAAACCTGTAGCATCACCGGTAGCATCAAACAGGTGTTAACAATAAGTAAGAAACGGATTTTATTGCTTTCATTAGCAAAACCCGTAGTTTTAGTACCGTAATGCGTAATGTCTCTTCCATCACGGGATATGATTAAAGAGGGTTTATTCTAAACCTTTTAGCAATCCAGTATTATTCTACACCTGAGACATCCCGGGAATGAAAGAAGATAGGAATTCAATCATCTAGGAATGGAAGGGAATCAAGCCATAGAAACAAACTGTTTGTTACATCTAATAGGGAAAGAAGGTTACGTTAGAAGGTGGTGAAATCCGAGCCATTGTCTTTGAGCTTCACTTCCCTTGGTTTGTTTAATGGGGGAATCCATTCTATCCCATTCCTTGGTTTAGGTTTGATGCTGAAGCCCATAGAGCTATGAACTTAGCGGATACTTTCACCCTATACAACAGCAAGCAAGTACTATTACAAGTTGAGGGAATGACCAAAGAGAAGACTCTCCAGCCAGATAGTCGTAAACTACCATACAACTCATTTGAAGGGGAATGTATGAGCGCTATTTCCCTTTGGTTGGGATACATACAATACCTTTTCTCTTTTCTGTAACTATTCCTCCTAAAGCAAGACCGGAGTTTGGCTTACTTGATAGGTCAACTAACTATTAAGAAGCATTCATCACCAGGCCAACATCGTAAGCAAATCCCTTAGTTTGACTTTCTTTGTCTTGAGGAGTGGAACCAATAAAGCCTCATTCTAAACCTTAACAATAATGATAATGATAAACCGCACCCCTGCTTCTTTTATCAAGTTCAAAACTCTGAGTGGAAGCTTTGAAGACTGCATGTATATACCGGTAACGTAGCTAACACAGATTGGGCTAGTGTTGCTTTGCATGCACTACTTAGAAATCTAGCTGACCACCCTTGCAACCTGGTGTTAACCTGATCCACGATATAAGTATAAGTTTCTTTTTTGACTCGCTCATGGATAAGGGGGACCCCTAAACACGTGCCCAAATCCGTGGCTAAGGGAACACCACACAAAGAGCTCTAATAAGTCTCAACTTCAGATAGGACATTTGGAGAAGTAAAGACTTTCTATTTCTCAAAATTGACTTTTTGTCCTGATGCCTCACAAAAGAGGTTTAGAGTGTCTCTCATAGTCACAATTTGCATGGCAGTGGCTTCTCTAAATAATATAAGATCATCTGCGGAAAAAATATGCGAAAGAAATCTTCCTACTCGAAATGGCTTCCAAGTTGGATTTTGTACTGAATCTTCAATGATATGAGATAGTCTCTCCAAGCATAAAACAAATAGGTAAGGGTAGGTTACGCCTTGCCTAAGACCACATGTAGGTTTCAAGAATTCAGTCTTTTTACCATTCTAGAGCACATTCATTTCACAACTCATCACCAAGTTCATGATAAGAGAAATCCATGAAGATGGGAATCCATATAACAACAGTGTATCACGAAGAAATTCCCAATCCAGTTTCTCATATGCTTTCTCCAAGTCCACCTTTCTTTAAGGTCATCCAACCCTTTTTCCCAGTACAGTGCTCCATAAAGTGTATAATTTCTTGATCTGCCAGTATATTATCTGTTCCCGAGCGCCCCAGAATAAAGCCACTCTGGGTATGGCCTATTTTCTCAGTGAGGAAGTTTTGGAGCCGATTAACCAGTAATTTAGAGATAGCCTTGACTGCAACATTGCACAGAAAGATCGGTTCGAACTGTCGGGCATACTCTGGACATTCCACTTTTTGAATCAAAGCCACCAGCACTCTGTTTAAACCCTGAGGTATATCACCAGTTGAGAAAGCATGTTTGATAAGATCAGAGACACTACGACCAACCACTACCCAAGATTTTTGGTAGAACACTGCCGGTAGGCCATCAATTCCCGAAGATTTGTAAGGAGCCATTGAGAAGAAGCATTGACGAACTTCCTCATCAGTGACCGTATGCATTAGGACCTCAGTTGCTTCATCATTTATACGTGGGCATGAAACTGCTAGTCTAGGCAAAATAGTATCACTCCATTGGAAATTTCCATTTTTGAAGAAGTTAACAATTACCTCTTTCACTGACTGCTCATCTGAAAGCTAATCATCAACTTCATTCGTGATTATGTTGTACTGTGTGCGCTTCCTTTTCGCCATTGTTGTAGCATGGAACCATTTTGTCTTTCTATCTCCAAATTGAACCCAGTTGGAGCGCGCTTTCTGGAAGCAAATGAATTCTTCTTGTCTTAGGATGTCATGATATTCCTTGACAAGTTCTCGTTCCAACTTTTGAAGGTAGCGCCTGTGTGGTGCACTGATGCTTTTTTTAATGCCTTCTATTCGCCTTAAAACCATTCGCTTCCTTTTGTATGTGTTATCAAAAACTAAGTAATTCCATGACCGCATATGATCTCGAAATCTATCTACTGTGTTGATGAAATATCCCTCTTCATACTGCCAACTTTGTTGCACTGTGTTCTAAAACTCATGATGTGTAAGCCATGCTGCTTCAAAATGAAACTGCGGCGAAGTTGTAATATGAGATTGAGTCGGTTCTAGATCAACCATAATGGGACAATGATCCGACTTAGTACGGGGAAGGTGATGGAGAATAGCATTCTGAAAAAGATCACGCCATTTCAAAGTACTCTGTCGAGACGTTCATATACTCCCTTTATTGATTGCTACATAAAAGACCAAGTCCACCATTGACCCTGAACCGGCAGATCCAAAAGACCACAAAAATGGAAGTATTCCTGTAACTGAGCACAGTGTCTTTGATTGACTGCTTTCTCACTTTTTTCATCTTGAGATAAAACTTGGTGAAAATCCCCTCCAAGCATCCATGCAAGGTAGTGAGAGGAGTGAGCTGTCATTAAGGCATCCCACAGCTTCTTAATGAGCTACTTCCTTTCTGATCCCTTGCTCTTACTCAAGCTACTCTGAATTGGAGTAATAGGACCTCAGAGTAAGCAGTAACTTCCCTAGTTGTTTAGAGTTCTTTCCTCTGAGTTCTTACTAAGAGTTCTTCTTTTGTTACTTGTTCTTTCTCTTTCTTCTCCTCTGTCTTGTTCTGCCCTTCCTTTAGTAGGAGCTAACAGGGCTAGGTAGCTTCCCTTCCTCAGGTGAATGTGCTAAGGTAGCTCCTTTTCTTACCTACCCCTTGTGTCTATCAACTACAGCCAATTACATTTCCTTGAGATCCAGCATACTCTGTCACCCCAGGTATGGTACTGTAACTTATCCCTTGCAAGAGTTTGCCTTTATTCCATAGAGTCCCACCCAGGCCTAATGCCTAAAAAGATAGTTAGCAATAAGCAAAGTAGTCTAAGGGAACCACCAGGTCAGGTTGTAGTAGTAAGCGAGCCAAGAAGGAACGAACAAGGGGGCGCTATTCGGTGTCGGTCATCTTCGTCCATTGATTGCCTCGTACTCGTCCATCGCCTATTCCTCTCCTTACATCGCCCTCCCCTTTATGGGTGGACAGAGAACGGTAAGCAACTAATCTTTACCTCTGGGTTAGCCTCTCTAGGCATCGGCCCTATGTCAGGATGCCTTCGAATAGAGAGACCAACCCCTAAGGTTGCGACGAAGAGGGGGAGCTTGGATGAAGAAGTCTAGTTAGTGGATTTGTTCCCCCTAAAAAGTGAAAGTCGCCTCATTAGGTAGCGAGACGTTCTGCGAGAAGGAGTCACATAGCTCAGGCCTTCGAGGAATCCACTTTACCTCTTTAGGCTTGCTTTCCCTCCCGGAGGAGAGGGTTTGTTGAGCATGGAGTTCGTATTCCAGTTTGAAAAAAAATTATCTGTGAAAAGATGTCCGCGGGTTCCAAAGTAATCGCTTATATAGAAAAAAAGTCTATCTCAGTGGTTAGAGATCAGCTTCCTTCCACGGTTCGCCTCTTCAGACTTAATTGAACATTGAGTTAGCCATGCTTTGTTTGAACTTTTTATTCCCTCCTCGATGGTTCAAAAGCTTAGTCTAGTGAAATTGTAGTGTGGTTCTTTTGATGGCAGGTATTATTATTAGTATTTTTTTATTCTCCAGGGAGTGGACCATAGGCAGGCTTATGGCAGGATAAAACTCTTCTTTAGTACTCAACCATTCTCCTTTGCTTACCTTTATATATCGCTTCTCACCTTGGGACGGGCAAGACTAGACCTTACCTTGGTCAATATGACATCATCTATAGTTCTAATTTCTTCATTCTTACCCCTAAGCAAAGCTAGAAGTTACTAGTGATAGATCACATACTTATTTCTGTGAAATGAAGAAAGATTTATAGAGCAGTTAGCAAGCACCGAAAGCGTAGTAGTCCTCAAATCAAACTCTATTTCTTTATAGCTTCAAAACAATCGAAAAAGTCAAATAGAAAATGGTTAGGAAGATGGTTCGAAACCGGACCTCAAGCCTCAGGGAAAGAAAGTGATAGTTCAACTAACTAAAAAACAGAAGGAATCTAAATCAATCCCTAAAAGAGAAACTACCTTTAATCAATTAGGAATCGCCGATAGTAGGCTCATTCTTTGGCGAGAGGGAAAAGGAGGTCGTGCAGCACAGCTTGGTTGCCTTCACTCACCCTTCAGTAGTTTTTCCGCTACAACTACTGGCCTAGTTCAATTTCATTGCCTCATTTTATGCGTGACCTGATTATCGCTACCTAAGGTAAAGCCCTGTCATAAAGATAGCTAGGCGATGCGATAAAAGCCTCTCAATTGAGATGTAAGTCAGTCTAAGGTGACGTGAGTATGCTTTAGTTTAGTCAAATTATTACGAAGTTCTTGCTCGAGCGGTACATTTTCTTGAAGAAACTGAATGAAATGATCAACCTCCTCCCGGGTTAGCCTCGTAATCTGGCCATCTGGCGGTGGGCTGTCTCCTTTCAAAATCCAATATATGACACCCCCTATTACTACCAAAACTCCTGCTGCCGCTACGTATTTCCACCACCAGTTCTTCTTCGTTTTGTATTTCTCTTTCTCATCATCGTTTGTTTCCTCTTTATTATCAAGTTTAGCATCAGTGTGTTCACCTTTCTTATCCTCTCCATCTATCCACTGCTCTAATCCCTCTTCAAAGCAAGAACAGCATTCTTTTTCCTTCTACAAACGGTGGATAGGTGGAAGAAGTGTTCCTCTCCCCATATAGAATGGAGTTGACCCTTGATTTTTGACGCCACATTTGCTCTTCTTGATACAGAATATTATGATACTCTGTAAGGAGCTCACGTTCTAGAGTGAAGAGAGCATGAGTATACCCAACAGCTAATTCCCTTTGCACACCATCCAGCCGAGATAAAACACGTTTTTTCCGACGCCGGAGGCATCCAAAATGGGACCAGTTCCATTGCTGAAGCGCTCGAGCCATATGAGCTCAAAATTCCGGCATTTCATTCACGTTTGGATGCCATAACTGAGTTACTGTGTTACGGAAATCGGGGTGGGACATCCACATATTCTCAAAGCGGAAAGGCCGACGGTACACAGGAGGAGGGGAGTAGCCCAAGAAAGATAACATAACAGGGCAATGATCCGAATGCTCCCTCGTGAGATGGCGCACTTGGGCTTCCGGGTAGTCAAGTCGCCAACTCTCCGAGGCTAAGGCTCTATCCAGTCGTTGCTGCATACGGCCATCGCCTTGTTGCATGTTACACCAGGTGAAGGGAACACCTGAAAACCCCAAATCAATAAGTGGAGCAGTCTAAATCCAATCTCTAAACTTCTCTAGCCGGTTCACATCCGGAGAGGCTCCACCACTTCTCTCCGAGCAGTATGCAATGTCGTTTAAATCCCCGGCCACCACCCACGGCCTGGTAGCATGGATGCCAAATTCCTTGAAAGCTGCCCATAGCGGTTCCCGTAACTCCAACCGAGGACTCGCATAAACAGAGCAGACAACAACCACGGCCGAAAGTGGTTGAATCCAAGCTTGAACCACTTGGCGTGCCGACCCAATGATATGAACGTCGACCACCGACTTATCCCAAAGAAACCAAATACCACCCGATCTTCCCACGGCATCAACCTTGCAAAAATTTGGATAACCCAGCATACGGATACGACTATCGGCAGTAATTCCACTAATCTTTGTTTCAAAAACAGTTAACACCCCAGGGCGGTGCTTTTTAATCAACTCCTTAGCTACATGGAGAAAACGATCTGATTTTGCTCCCCTACAATTCCAAAAAACGAGCTTCATTGATTCTTAGATATAGTGGCTGCCCGTGTTTCACCGCCACCGGGCACGGTATTAACGTTTCCAAACCCCAACACGTCTCGGTGCTCCTCCGGCACTTTCTGGACAGCAGCAATAATTTCATCACAGACCATATCAACGGCCTTACCCTGCTGCCCAGTCGAGCTCCCATCCACTCGGCCATCCGGAGGAATAGTTTGATGTCCGAGGACTGCCTCCGGAGGCTTGTCGGCGTGAGGGGAGGGGCCAATCCCTGCAGAAGCGGCCGGAGCCTTGTTAGAAGCAGATTCATGCATGGTGACTACCGGGTCGCGACGAAGTAGAGATACGCCCTTCTAATTTTGACCACCACGTGATGACGAACCCCTACCTGCTTGGGCCCCTCCTCTGCTTGGGCCACCTGTGTTTCGACTTACTCCAGCAATCCAATCCTTGACTTGCTGGTTTTCTTTGCCATTGGGCCGTGTAGATTGAGGCCCAGTTCCCTGTCCTGGTAAGCCTTTGTTACTGATGTCACGGAGCCCACCCACTTGACTGGCCCCCTTCCTTTCGAAAAGCTGCGTGATTATTTACATGCACGTCAGTACGTGTTTGTATGGGATTTGCCCTAGATCCGTTCCCTACGGCATTCTTGCCACCATGGACCTCCTCCGCTGCCGCTTTCCCATTGCTTTCAAGAGAATGACTAGCCTCCTGATTCTCCGCGATATTACCGTCATCCTCCACAAGAACAGAATATCTTGAGCCAGATTGATATGATCCCTTATTTGCCGCTCCTTGATTCCTACCTTATTGGTATTTCTCCTGAAATTTATCCTAGTTACTTGCATCCAAGGGCCGTACTCCCCTGATGCGGGCGCACGCACTGTAGTTTGAGGACGCACCTCAACATTAGCGGGACGAGTTGGAGCCGCAGCGCTCACCGGAGCCGGGCTGGGGTTGGCCGGCGCGGAGCAATCACCACCGCCCCCTCTTGCTGAACATTCTGAGCACCCTCTGGTTGTCGAATCTCGTACGGGCAGCACCGTTGTTTATGCCCCGATCTACCACAACCAAAACATATAAGATTGAAACCTTCGTACACCACCTCCTGCTGCTGCCCAACAAGTTCAATAAAAGGAACTAGAAAAGGAACTAGTGGTTTACTAAGATCAATCTCAACACAAATTCGTGGCCATTTGCCTCGTCTTTGAAGCCTAGTAGCTTCATCAATCTTAATCAATTTCCCTACACACTCCCCAGCAGCCATGAGAATATCCTCATCCCATTGTTCAATAGGAACTCCTGGCAGACGGATCCAGACCGCCGTGGATTTCATATTATCTGTGCTTGGACGAAACCTAGGTCGCCACTTCCTTACCGTCAAATAATGACCCAACACAATCCATGGTCCCCCATCTAGGACAAACCTATAGTCCTCTGGTTCATCAAATCGAGCCAAATAGTAACCTTCATCAAGGTCTAAGATTTCATAGCACTCAGGGTTAACATGTGGCCAAAGCTTAGATAGACGGTCACAGATAATTCCATAAACTAAGATTTCGTCCAAGATAAGAATCAAGCACCGATGAAATGGGCGGCGCAGGCGTTCCAATGTGTTCTGCGTGCAGGATACAGCAGGAATTGGTCCCTTAAACGAAACTGTAATGGGTTCCTTCTCCTCATCAAAAACCGTAGCCTCAACATCAACCGCTGTTGAGATTCCATAGTCGCTTCCATCACCACCACTGCCCCGAATACTGTCATCAGTGAAGAGTTGCTTCAAATAAGAAACTACTAAATTCTCTAACTCGGCCCCATCCGTACACCAAGATCCATCTTCTTTTTTGAGAGCCAGAATACGGTTCCGGCGTCTCCTGCATTATAGTAGATAGATGAAAATAGGATGTTTTCCTTTCGCCCTTTAAGATCCATTCCTCCCTCGATTTTTGGTACTCTCCCGGCCTCATTTTTGCTTCTCCTCTTGGGCAGCAATGGCATAGGCCCTGCTCAAAGTGGGTAACGGTTCATAGCTAAGGATTTGTGATCTAACAGTATTGAAGCTATCATCAAGACCCATGAGAAAGTCAAAAACTTTATCCTCCTCACGCCGCTCTTGAGCTTGCTTGGTCAGATTGCAAGTGCACCCGTTACAAGTGCACGCGAGTAGTGGTTTGAAGTTATGCACCTCATTCCACAAAGCCTTCAGTCGCCCGTAATAGGTGGTGATCGGAGTCTTGTCCTGCTGCAGTAAGGCAATTGCTCTTCGTAACTCATACACACGAGGAGCAATGCCTTGTGAAAACCGTTCTCGTAGATCCTCCCATATCTCACAAGCCGTGTGAGCATGTGTTTGCTGTTCTTGTAGTTCCTTGCACATAACGTTCATGATCCATCCACGAACCGTCGCGTTGCATTGTACCCAATCTAAATAGAGATTGGGCCTCTGGTTTCTTGATCGTTCCATCAACGAACCCCGCCTTATTCTTTGACTCGAGCGCGTTGAGAAAGTTATGTCTCCATGAGAAGTAGTTTTCTCCATCTTCTCGGAGAGGTTGAGTTACTATAATCAATCCATGGGAATCCGAAGGATGTAGGTAGTACGGTGACTTGGTATCAATCGGAGGAGTTCCACCACCACCACCGGAGGAGGTTCCACTCGCGACTGGCACCAAGCTTGCATTGACCGTCTCTGTTCCTTCGGTAGCCATGGCAGAAGTGTTTTTGATTTTCACCGAGGTTGTCTGCAACCAAGGCTCTGATACCATAAAGAGCAAATTTGGCTCTCTGGAAGAATTTCATTGATGGAGCAAGTAAACAAAATATTTCACCATGTGCTGTCAAATCTTATGCCAAGGAATAGGATGAGATCCATGATTCTACCAGGTCATGTCTGTTCTACCTGTAGAGGTAGCAAGCCCTGTTCCAGCGGAACTGTGACGAAAACCATCCCATTATGTTCTCGCCTTATTTCAAACTTTCAAGCAATGGGCAAGCTTTTTTCTTAGAATGATGTCCCTATTTATTCTGTAATAGCTGGAAAGCTCTTTAGGAAAAAGAGCTCTATAGGGCCTTCTTCTGCTAGCGACTACCAGATCCGTTTCGAGAACATCTGTGCCAAGCTTACTCCAGCCGGTAATTCCTGAAAAAGGACCCCATTCTATTCTATTTCGAAAGTCCCTCTGTGCATCTTCTCTTTCCTTTGAACTGCTCGTGGCTATTTTACCTATTCAATGTGCAGTCTAGACAGGAATCGAGAGATCCTCTTGCCCTAATTACAGAAAGAAAGGGTTAACTATTACCTTAGTCTTGCAAAGCCCTTAGTCTTGTAAGAGAACATTCACTCACAGTCCATGCTTATGATTTACTTAATTTACACCTTGCTACAAAAGAAGGCTATTACATTTTTCAACTATGCTGCTATGTTGGAACTTCCTGAGATGGTACACTTGTAGATGCAGATGAAAGTAGGAGACTGACAATTTGATGGGGTTCTGGAAGAGCAAGGGTGAAGATCGGAAGAGAGGCACGCCAAAGGGAAAGGTTAAAATTTTCAACTGGGAAATTGTTGGGGATGTTCATAATAGAGGATGAGTTTAAGGCTTTCAATGCGCGGTTATTTACGGGTAATGAAAAAAAACTACTTTGGACTTGTCTAGAGTTTAGTTTTAGTTCATGTTCTAAAATTTACTTTGAGAAAATGAAAATGAAAATGAAATGGTAATTTGAAAACTAAAAAAAATTATTAAATTTGAACAAAATCATATTGCGACGTTAGTTTTCACATGTTCTCTTTATCAGTCTATACAATTTTTAAGTTTAAAGTCTCAAATTTGAACCAAAGTTACCAAACGGTAAAACTAAACTTTGGACCAAGTCCATGGTGATTTTTTTCCTTTTTTTAACTCTTCATTTATTTTGCTACAAAGTTCTTGGTCCTTTTGAGGTGGTATAATTATAAATACAAATTACATGACCACAATGCATACTTTTGGACCTTACTTTGGGGGAATTTGGGTCCATAAAAATAAGGTATTGAGTGAAAACTGTTTTCCTTACCCTTTGTAAGTCTAGTCATTTATACTGGACAATATTTCACCCACATTTCTTCCAAAGATGTTGAACTTGAGGAAGTATATCAAAATTCTCCATTTATAGTATCCAGGAAATGAAATTCACACTTTCTACAGAGGAAGACAGGGTGCTAGAAGAAGTTTGTCATATCTGAAGCAAAACAATGGAAGAAAAACAGCAGCCATTGCCCAAATACTGAGACTCACTGGATAGGGAAGTGTATTTCCAGATTCCAAATTTAGGACATGACAATCACTACTCGCTCGGAGCAAGTTTTGTCCCTTCAAATCCACACCATGAATAGAAAATGTGTCTTCAAATTCAAACTTTCTTCATTAAATTTTGAATTTTTGACATTTTTGGTATTCAAAGTTTGACTGTTGCGTAAATTTAGTATTCAAACTTCATGAATTGCACATTTAGTAAAATTTGTAAAATTGTGCAAATGTCAGCCCTGCTGTCCAATTCCATCCAATTTTCCGTTAACTTTGACCAACGGGCGTTAATTTTTGAGTTAA
>JAYMTT010000650.1:0-12013 GCA_036898025.1 Hypseocharis bilobata
ATAGGCCCGCAGTCCAGTAGTGAAATGAGGGATATACTTTCATTTTTCATTGATTATTAGTTTACTAGTCTGATAAAAAAAAACATTACTAGAACACTACCTCTAGTAGTAATGAATTATCAAAAAGATCCTTTTTTTTTCATTTTTTCTTTCATGCTGAATGATGATTAAATCCTTAACGTAACCAGAGGAAGATCAGGCTCGCTGAGAACCACGAGTTGCCTCAGCTGGAACTATCGTGGGCTTGAGAACCCAAAAACACTTGATGCATTTAGGAAATTCTTAAATTTTAAGAGTCCAGCTGGTGTGGTCTTCTTATCGGAAACAAGGCTACTAGACCGTAAAGTGAGTAGTAGTAGACTGAAAGATGTTTTCTAGTTTTTGAATGGTTTTTGTGTCGAACGGGTAGGCCAAGGTGGTGGGTTGCTTTTGCTTTGGAAGGCAGGGATCATGCTTCATATTCGTAGCTCGTCCCCTTGGCACATTGACGCGGTGATTGATGAAGATGATCACATTTGTGGTTCGCATTTGTGGTAATTTGAATTCGGGGCAAACGTGGGACTTAATGAGGAGTTTGGTTGCAGCAGAGAAAGAGGGTTATGCATGGGGGATTTTAATGAGATTGTGAGCCTAGCAGAGAAAGATGGGATCAAATTGTGAATTTTCGGGATGCTCTTGCAGACTGTGAGCTTCATGATTTGGGAGATGGCGACGGTGGACGAATGTCAGAGTGAATAGCTTGGTCCGTGAACGGTTAAACCTATGGTAGCATATATATAATGCATGGCATCCGCAGTTTCCGTTACCAAAGATTTATCATCGTCATGTTTCGGTTTCGAACCAATCGATCGTTGAATTAACTATCACTCCAGTCATGCATATAATACAAATTTAAATGATTATTTTTATAATCATATACAAATCTAAAATATTTTTTGACTCATTAAGAAGCTAATAACTATTTTCCCTGAAACAAACACACCCTTAGTTGTTTGGAAATATCATAGTGTTTTATGTTGATATAATTGTTAAAATATTAAATTAATAGAAGACTCAATAAATTAGAAATGCTAATTTCTTATGAAACATTTTAATTTTTTTTATTTAAATGTCTTTCATTATGTTAGAAAATCAAATTGTAAGTATTTCAAAAATATGTATTTAGTATTATTAAGTATGCAAGGCTTTTGAAATATATTAACACGATTAAACAACACATTTAAAATGTGAAAACTCATACGTAAATCTGTTGGCTCCGCCCCTGCCTTGAACCCTAAGCGTATAACACAGATGAGTTTCGATCGACCAATCTTCTTGTGTGATGTGATTTATAATAAGCTTGTGGTTGTGGAAAAGGTGTTAGGAAAATGGGTTGAAAAGGGTGCTGCCCCATTGAGGCATTTCATTGCATGAAAAATACAAGGTCTGGACGGACTGGTACTTTTAGCTTGCAAACTGGTCATGAGGAGTTATGACAGGGTGAAGTTGGCCTTTCTTGCAAAGCATTATTATGACTAACTAACTAAGATGGGTTTTCCTGCAAAATAGATTAGATTAGCTTATCTTGATAATGGAATGTATTTCTATGGTATCCTATCCTGTTATGTTCTGGTTAACAGTGAATTGCTCGTTTGTATATCTGGCATTTTAGCCTAATTTCTCGACAAAGGATACATCTTTCCTTTAAAATAAGTAAATGTCGTTCGCGCTAGATATAAGAATTGACACTTAATTTCATATTAGCCCAAGTCTATGAAATTTACCATTTTAGATGCATGCAAATCATCAAGAAAATTAATCTTACTCTCTGAGTTATCATTTATTTCAATTCTCGAACGACATGACGAAAGTCCATTTAAGAGATCAAGAAGCAAAAGTCAACAACACCAATTGCTGTGGTTAAACTGTTCTATGTTAATGGTCAAGGCCAAAATGTTGCCTTCTCCATGAACAAAGAACAGATAGTTCAAGATCTTTACTTCACCTACTTAAAACTAAGACTGCTTCATTAGCAAGTCAACTAATTCTCATCTCTCTTTCAAAACAAAAACAAACATAACAAAAATAAAGCAAGAAGATTTTTTTCAATAAAATTAAAGCCGGGGCGAGGGCCTGTCTGGTGCTTATACTGGCTTCACCCCTGGCATGCGCTAACTAAACATTTTAACTCTTAAGACTTTCAAAAGAAGCAGCAGAAGAATAAATGCATACATGTAACAGCATTAGCATCTTTGCTTAAAGAATTTTCTACAACCAAAAAAACATTTCACTATTCATACTCCTACAGCATTTACCTTACGCAGAGTCCATACCAAGTACTTAACTCTACATCTTTGCATAGTGATGATGACTGAGTAAATTACATATCATGTCCGTCAAACTGCATGGTAAAAAAAAGATGAAAAGGATGAATGAAAAAGGGACAAAGCAACAGGAGGCACATAATTAACTTCAATCAATGTTCTGGAAACTGGACCGAGTCTAACTTAACCCAGCCAGAAAGGTGAAGGATTTGGTGGATTAGTTCAGATCAATAGCTGGTTCGCGTTAGGTCACGTATACAAAACCACCACATTTTAAGGGAAAAGTATAAAGGTGGCAGTGCCTGCTTAGCATTTGAATATATGGATGAAGAAAGTGAGACACCGGCGGGAACAAAATGGACCAGGTTTTTGAAATGAATTAACTTTCTTGTTAAATCAAAATGGAGAGAGATCTAGTTGCTGGTTCAACTGGTTGAGCTCGGTCTGGGTTGAGAAATATAGCTTCTAATAGACACAATAAGACAATGGGTCATGAAGCTTACCTAATCTTAGAATGGGCCAGCAAGCCAAGTATGTAAAAGAACTTGTGCTGTTGTAGCCGTTTATCATCTCTGTGCTTGATCAGAACCTGAAGCTCCTCCAACTGGAGTAGCTGGCACACTGCTTGCTGACCCATTTTCAGCCGGTGGAGGAACACCCCATTTGCCTTCAGATTCAAGGGGCTCAAAGACATGAACGCCACCATCTGATAGCCCCAGCGCAAACTGATTTGGTTCTTGTGGATGAGCGGCGATTACAAGTGGGTGTACATTAGAATTGCTGCATAGAGGAAATAAAAGCATTTAGTCGAACCAAGATGGAACAGATGTCAGAATATCAGGCATCATTCTCTTCCCAATCATATTAGTTGGGAAGTTAATGCCAACTTCGAATCTTAATTAGTAAAGTTGATAAATTTAAACTGTAAGGTAAAAGTTCTAGCTGGAGACTACTATTAATCGATCCAAAGGCAACAGAACAAGGACACACCTGACACTAGCCGGAAGATAACCAGACGGAGTAATACGACATCTTAGTTTGAGATTTGCAGCACTAAACACACAGACAGTTGCATCTAAAAAGCTGGCATAAATAAGCTGGCTATCGCACGAGAATGTTGCATGAGAGATTGGGGCAGCAGATTCACGTGGTACCCACTGAACATTTAAAGAGAAACATGTAAGAACTGAAAGCAATAAGTCAACTCAACCCAACAAAAGGCACTTAAAGAAAAAAAGAAATAAAACAAATACCTGCTTTACACATTCTAGTTTTGTCGTTTCATATATTGCAAGCTGAGTTTCATGTACAACAAGGAAGTGAATCTGGTCCTGATGAAATTGTACACGTGTGTCTGATTGTGATGTTGGTGTCCTCCCAGCTGGAACCTGCAAGAATTTGGACTTCTGCTTTTCCCACCCATCTGAAGTCCATACACAAATCTGTAGAAGGCAAGAAAATAACAAATCTGATAAGTTAAATAATGTCAAATTTTGGAGCAGGCTTCACAATAACAGTTCCAAAAGGAGGCACCTTGAAAACCATAATGACTAATTTGAACAACAATACTTTATGACAATAGTTTCAGAACACGTGATCAACCAGAAAAGTGATTCTATAGAATCAAGAGAATTGGAAAAGAAGAAAAACCAATGCATGTCGGAGGCAAAATAATATCTGGAAAAAAGGTGAGAAAATTCATTAACTTAAGAATCTATGCGATTCGTGTTCTTTGAATAGAGAAGGCTCGAAGTCCAGTATGATGCAGTTATATTAAAACACCACCACCACATAAGCAAGACTAATTCTATGCATACCAATAAACAAGAAATCTTTTACCTGAGCATCTGCTCCAGATGAAACTAGCACGCCCAGTACATGAGAGAAGGCAAGGCCAGTTATCCTCTTCGAGTGGCCTTTCAGCTTGCTCTTCACCTGCATAATAGAATGGTAAATTAAAATATTCCTACTTATACGAGCAGTAAGTAAATGTCCGATATACTATCATACCTCATCTACACGAACGTTATATATTTGAATGGTGGAATCATCCATGCCAATAGCAATAATATTGTTATCTTGAGGATGGAAAGCAAGAAATGTCGCTGCAGGTGGTGGCGGCATGAAAGTTGTCATTGTCTGCACTTGGCCAAAAGAGTGTCATATTAAAACTCAAATAAACATTGAAATAATTTTTAAAATGTACTTATATTGTTTCACAGGTTACCTTAAATGTCATCATATTAAATAAAGAAATCTTTCCTCCTGACGCCGACATAACATAAGAATCATTCTTGGACAAAGCAAAGCAGGGAACAACTTCTTCAGGGTTGTTGTCAGTAATGTCATTTGTCATCAAAATCCCACTTGATGGTTGCCATAATTGACCTGCAACACTGGCAGTTGCCTACAGAAAGAAGCAACAATTATGAAGATATAACATAACTCATTTTCCAATATTATGAAGAAACGACTGCAGATGTTAGATGGGAGCTATTATGCATATATTCTTGTACCTTGCCACTTGAATTACGGTCACTTCGCTGCCATTTCCAAAGTAGATGAATGGCATTTGCTGCCAATGCCAAAATAGCATTGCCTGAATTTGTATAAATTAACCTTGATATCTGTAACAAGCAAAAGGGAAGTTTAAAAGGCTATCCTTCTCTAGTTGGACACAGCCATGAAAGAATAGTATGAGATATTAGGATGCACAGCTAAATATATTCATAAATTCATATTGATATAAAATAAAAATGGAAAGCTATTTTGCCAGAATCAGTGATGAATATTACATTTACAAGATACACAATAGACAGATATATGGAGTAAATGAATCTGCAAAATCCTGTATCTTGACCAGCCTGAGCTCCATGTTTATGCTGATCATTCTTTTCTGCCTCCTAAGTTTATACTTTATATTTATTAGAATGCATATTCAAGAATGTATGAAAGATGCTATAAATAATTCTTCAAAAAAAAAATTAGTTGACAGAAAACAGACAAGATGCAAGTAAATTATCAAAATAAACACGAAATCGGCAAAATATTGAAAATTGCTATACTAACGACCAAACTCGATGATAAACATAATCAAAACTATCAATAGGTTGCATAGTCTCCTGGGAACAAACCAGCAAGTGAACATAATACCTTTGTTACTCTCATGTGTTCAGGAAGTCTCAAGGACCGACACTGAGACGGTTCAGTGATTTCAGTGAGCTTCCAAATCCTGGATTTGTCATTGCTTTCTTCAGTAATTCTAGGTTTCACATCCCCCAAGTTTCTGGCATCTCCATTCTGGCAAGATCCATCATATGTCAATTTAGTATGCATGGTTGCAAATTGGCAATAAAGCTTTATTTCACTTTGAAGAAAAAAGGATAATATAACCACAAAATGGAATATTTTCTATATTCTATAAGAAGAATTCCCACTAGAATTTATATGTATGGAGGATGGTAATGACAGTTCAATGGAAATAAGTAACAATATCCAACTAACCATTCCCGAAATGCTAACCACAGAGGCGCCTCTTTCTGAAAGTGCAGCACTAGTAGCAGCTGCTGCAGCTGCAGCTGAAATTGGGTTTACTGTAGGCTGCATGAGATAAGATATATATTAGGCAGGATTTAACTCCTAATGTGGGTGACGTGTCGCAGAATAATTATCTTACTACCTTCGCTGCAGCTTCAGAGGCTCTAGAAGCATCATAAGAAAGATTCTCAAATGCACGCAACAAACGAATACCATCTGAATTTGCCAGAATTTTAATCCCATTATCGTTAGTAGAAACAGCCAAGAGAGCCCCGTCCTTGTTGAAGCGAATTCGCGGGCTTGCCTGAGAATTAGTTAATGCAAAAGTGAGCAACTTTTATCTTTTCAGAAACTTCTACACTCCAATTTAACGTGATCAACTTACTGGAAGGCCTCCATCAGCATCAATAGTAGTCAAAAGTTGAACGTTGTCCATATCCCAAAACTTAATGGTGAAATCATCACCAGCAGCCAAAAATCGGTTTTTAGTTGTATCAAATTGTACTACACCCAAAGAACGTTTCCGGAATCCTTGATAGGTCCTCTTCACAGCTCCTTCACTTTCATTCCATTCAACAATATATGAGTCACCATCTTTGCTTGTCCCACATGAAAAGAGCCTGCATATCCACATTCCAGTCAAACCCCAATCAGTAAAAGAGGGATGAAAATAAAAGAAAAACACAATCAGTTTTGAATGCAACAATGGAAGAGAATGCTGGCAAATTGACACAACAGGTCAAGCATACCTTGTGCCATCAGCACTGTAGGCCATTGTTGTGCACCAGCGACCAGGAGCATCATAATCAACTCGGGACCCCAAATTGTCATACAACCATGCCTTTATCTTTCCGTCTAGTGCAGTTGAAAAGATAAACTGAAGGATATAAAAACACGAAAACAACATCAAGAACAAGGATAAAATGGAAAAACAGTCGCTCAAAAATATAGTACAACCAACACAAGAAGGACAATGACAAGGACTTGTTACCTGAATGTTTTCCTTGTAGTGAGGGCACACAGAATAAACAGGAGCCTCATGACCTTCAAAAGTATATTGCTTTGTACCAGTAGCAGCATCCCAGACCTAGAATCATAACACAATTAGCAAACAAATGGCTAATTCTTCGGCACTGAAAATATCAAAAAATAATCAAACCCACCTTGATGGTCTTATCATCACCACAGGTAATCACACAAAGTTGCTTATTGGGATGGGAGAATGCAAGATCATTTACTCCACCAACATGAGCATCAATCTAGATAAGAAAAGTCAGAATCAATTTCATTATTGTAACCACACACACACACACACACACAGACACATACACACACACACACAGAGCAAAATTTAAGACAGTAAATTAACAATATGTTATTCATACCTCCAAGTGCTGCCGCACATCATCTCCCCCATGATAAGAATATATTTGTACAATGTGCCTCGAGTATGCAACTCCTGCATTAAAACGGCACAAACTTACCATAAGAAAAGAATGTGTAGGACACATCAAACAATTCTCCAACTCACTCCAAAATCTTATACTCCGCATTATGTCATATTCTTACTGAATAATTGCAACGTGCTCAAACTTACCAAATAAAGTACCATCAGGACTCCAAATTATGCGGTTAACAGACACGCCGGGATCTTTCACAAGAGCTGCCTGAATTTCATGAAAATAAGTTCAGCATTCGAAACTCCAGCTCATTATGGTACCACTTCAATAATAGTAGTGTTATTAAATATATAGTAAGAGACAAACCTGAAGTGGCATTGAACATGCACCAAGATCCCAAACTTTGAAGTTCCTTAAAACCAGTCTCTCCCTGGAACCAACTTCCCATAAACCTATGTCCCCCACATTGGTACCAACTGAAGCATTACATTGGCAATAGTCAATACTCAGGTACCAGTTCAAATGATAGCATCAGAAGTACAGATTATAACTAAACAAACCACAACATAAGTTAAAAGCTTGAAACTAGAAACTAGAAAAGTAAAGAGATCTAAAGATTTCAGACCTAGAAGTAGAGTCTGTTGGGCAGGATGAAAATCCATGCTCATAGGAGATGACCCCTGGTTCAAACTTCGAACAACAGCCTTTGGCAAGTCATCGGGTGCATTGAAAGCCTGACCATGACCGTGACCATGACCCTGACCTGGAAATGTTACAGGCAACACATTCACAGGAAGATTTACCTGCACAACATGAACCGAACTTAGGAAGACAATTGCACAGTCATGATTACAGGAGCCGAAAAACTAACAGAAAATGCAACTCCATTATTTGATTGCAATGGCAGACAAACCAAGGTACCTCATCAGAAATCCCCATGGCCCTTGTTCTTTTAGATACATGATCAGAATCCGCAGATGGATAGTCTACAGAAGGATTAGTCGGAGGAGTCCTAGGATGCTTCAATGCAGCTGTAGTAGGTAATGAAACATCTCACTTGTTAAAAAAACAACTACAATATAAAATATTAGACCCTTAATGAGGTTAAAACCCCGTACAGAAGAGGAAAAAAAAAAAAAGGAAAAATGAAGTCACTACCTGGGATTGATGGACCACCAAGACCAATAGCTCCACCCCCAGAAACTGCAGGGTGGGCTACAGTGGAAGGATTAGACATCCAACCTGCTAGGGGTGCAGGAACTGGTGCAGGTGTAGGTTGAAAAGGCTAAATCAAACACAAGCACATTAGTATAAAAGAAGTGCATAAACACAATAAACTAGAACCGATAAGTTAAATAACTAGCCTGGACCACCCACCCCATGTGCACCAAGAGGAGGAAAGCCTCCTGCTTTCTGTATGGAACCTAGCAGGGGATTGTTGGCCGGGGATGGAGCACGCGCACCGTTTGGCTGTCCACAAGAGTGATCCACGAAAAGAGTTTTTATATCCGGGTTAGGCCTTGGGTTTTTGCAAAGTTGATGCTGCCAATTCAAGCTGTGACATGCACCATAATAATTAAACAAGTTTAACATGTGAAGAGCATCAGGGTCAACATAAGCCAATAAAAGACAAAACTGTCAAAAATAGACTTCCAAAAGCTGAATAAAAAGAAAACCGCTGCTAGACTCTGCATACATTTCAAAACTCATTCTTAAAAAATAATGGTAGCTTGTCCGAGAAATGCTTCTCACAAAATTGCATAAGTAAGTTTAGCACACAGCATTTGGAGGCCACTGCCCTGACTTCTATGTTGGAGCAACCATTAAAATTGTTCTCCGACACATACATGCAACAACAGTCGCATTCTGAACTCCACAAAATATAAATGGACAAGCTCAAAATGATACACAAACCACACTAAATGGTTCCAGTTCCAAAGGACCCCTAGAGTCAATTTGGAAGGTGAGTACAGAAATACAAAATTACCTCTGGTTAATGAGAGTCCGTAACCTTGAATTCTTAAGGTTAGGAAACTGCAATTTATCACGGAATAAAGGATTTGCTTCAATAAGCTTCTTGAGCTCAACCAACATAATAGCCCTTGCAGACTTAGTGTCTCCATACTTGGATAGTTGTTCATTTTCCCTGTGATAAGATAAACCCAATTATAAAATACCTTCACCACAATCATTGAAAATGAGACTAAATATAGGGCATCAATCTAGTACCTAAAGTTCTCCAATGTCAAGAGCTGAGTGATTTCCTTGAAAAGCTCTTCATTAAATGTGGCAAATACTTTCAAGTCCTTTACCAATATATCCACTGCCTTGGCACGGTCATGCCTATAAGAATCCAAATTACTCCATCAATGTACAATTCTCAAACACAATTCTACAATGTAAACAACGAATTCTCCTCGAGACAACCACAATGAGATACAATAAACTTAAACCCGGATACTTACTTATCCAATGCCTCCAGATATTTCTGCTTCCTTATCTCAAAAAAGATTTTCATGGAATAGCGGTTGTCATCCACTTTAGTGAAACCAGACAGATATTTCTCCACTTCATCCCAGTTGCCATTCTGGACCTCCTCCTCAAAATACTTCATGTTAAAGAAAAACCCAGATTCCTGTTCAAGCCTATTTTCAACAGAAACCATAAATGAGGTGCTAAATAGTTCATCATTATTACTAAAAAAAGACCCAAATAATAATTATTACTAATAATTTTAAATAAAAAAATTAACCAATAAAATTAAATAATAACAGAAACCCACTTGTGAACAGTCTCCTTAAATTTTTCCTCATCGAGAAACTGCAAGATCAAGAACACTAGCTCTCTACTGAGAGACGACATCCAAACCGCCCCGTCTTCAATTCCAAAATATCAAAATTCACCAAATATATCTCTAGATCTGTACAAAAAAATTCAAAATTTCACAAAAATATCAAAAGGGTCAGCTAGATATCGAAAAAAAAATCAAAAAAATCTAACAATTATCTAAAACAATACCCAGAACTAGATCATTCGACCGCCTTCAGATATACAAACAAATCACCATTTGGGCACAAAATTACCAGAGAAAAAAGTGAAAAATCTAGGGTTCTTTTACTGGATCGAAGAGACAACAAAGCAGCTTTATACCCACATGGGAATCGAAGATGCAAAAGAAAAAGGGGGCTAGAAATGAAGAAAAACCCAACAAAAAAAAAATTAAAGCAGGTCAAGCAAAAAATAAAAAAGAAGAAAAGAAAAATTACGAACGCACAATAAAGCAGAAGACTTTAAAGTTGCAGATTCGAGAACAAAAGGAGCGAGAAAGTTCTGAGAAGCTCTCACCTTCCAAACAAGCAAGAGATCGATTCAACGAGCAACCAAAAACCCACGAAGAGAAAGAGAGCTCATGCGAAGCTTTCTCTCTCCACAGAGAAGAAGAAAACTACTACCTCTCTCTCTACTCTCTCTATACTCTCTCTCTCTCTCTCAATCTCTACGCTTTCTCTCTCTAGAAAAAAATAATACGACATGGAGCTTGCAGAAATGGTGATTTTTATAGGAAGAGGAGACAGAGAAAGGGGATGATAAGTTATTTCACTTATTACATGATCGCACTTATCTATAAATGATAGCTTATTGTGATATTTAGATTCACTTATCCATAAGCACAGTGCAAGATCGGCCCCACTTAGCCGGCTACATTTTGTCGAGTTTATCGGCGCGGAATCTCTAGCTGACAGCTGTCCTTTAACTCGGGACTCGGAGGAATGTTTACATGCGGTCAACCGATTCGTACTCCCTCGTGTCACGACCGTTCGATTGACTTTGATGACTCCGATGTGAAGCTCATGAAGGATCAGACGGTCAGCATTGGAGGAAGAGGTGAGGCTGAGGAGGAGCGTGTAAAAGTCTCGAAAGCGATTTTTTTACTCTTCTCAGATCCCCCAGGGAAACGACAAGGTCTACGGGACAGGGCCCATAGACTTTGGGTCCGGAATTTGAGAATATTACGAGACTTGCCACTGGGCCACTTTTGGAGATGTGGTACTTAATTGTATCACGTGATACAGTGATACAGTTTATGATTTCGATACGAGATGATATCTTTATAAATTGACGATAAAAATGGAGGTGGTCATTTTATCGCGATATATTTAGGAGAGAGAAGTGATAAAGTGAATTTCGTTTCAAATTATTGGCAACAGATAATGATTTATTAATGGAAAGTTTTTTCAATTTTATTCGAGCAAAAAACGACACAACTTCATTAAAGTTATCATTAAAACTAATTTAGTATAGTAAGTGGGTTTTTGGTCAGACTTAGAATGGGAATTGGTTGGTGTCCTTGTCAGGTGTAAGTCCACGCAAGTCTTTTCTCTAAGGACAGTCACCAACTGCACCAATCACTTGTTGTCACGTGTCTTATATAAGGATGGCCCACACAGGCCTCTTCCTTATGGACAGTGAAAAAAAATACCAATCATCTCTTGACAAGTATAAATCAAATGAGTGACTTAGATTGATTTTCCGTTTTATTTTTTGGATATATTTTAAAAAATGACTAAGTAAAAAAATAATTGTATTTTAGAATTTAAGATTTGATTTCTTACAAATAAAGACCTATGATTTTATTTTGTTACAAATAAGGACCTGAGGTGACATTTTAACCGAAATGACCTAACACCGCTAGCTACTTCTAGTAGAAAGACCATATCACCCATATTTTTGAAATATACCTTTTTAATTGAAATATACATTTTATAAATATTC
>JAYMTT010000651.1:0-12002 GCA_036898025.1 Hypseocharis bilobata
TATTATAAAAGTTGATGCTCCAACTATTGGGACGTCTCCGATTATCATTAAAATTTAGTGCCAACATTGTGCTTTTTATGTTTTTTATGTTAATAAAAGAGAATGTATATATATAACACAAAAACCATATGGATAAGCTTGATTCAATACTTTACTCCAATTATTATACATGCAGTCAACTAATACCATACACCAAAGGTAGTGCTCACCGCTTACACCCTTAATGGATTTTAAAAACTAAAACCATTCTACTCATTCAAGGATATCCACTGTCCTAAGATTTATCTATTTTATAAATGGATGATAATAACAGTATCAAAACAATTTTACAGAAAAATCATGTAATATTTGCAACTTCTTAGGAATGTCAATTATTAAATCATGGACCAGAATGCATCATAGGCAAAATCAGAGAATTAACTATTTAACTTACTCCTAAAATATCTTAATACGATAAAATCACTTGCAAAGCACAATGGGTTTATACCATAACAACCAGAATAAATAATAGGAACAAAGCAAACTTCCAACTAAAATGCCAATAATGTTAAAACTCAATTTAGAGAACCACAAAATTCATCTATATACTTCCAGAACCACACATACAAACAAAGATAGTCACTCTGTTGGGTTTATAAAGCTAGTTTCTTAAGTCTTTACAACTAGTATATCCCATATGAGAAAATTGTAACCACCAAGTAATGGGCCAAGTTTGCCGCGCGCACATCAGGTCATAACATGTGCATCTCCAGGCCATACAAGGCATTAATTTTGCAAAACAAGAATATTTAAGCATTTCTACTACCAAGGAATTGAGATCAGATTGGTCACAGTCATAGAAAAGGCTAGGAGTCGACCAAACTAAGCTGTACTTAAACACGAGGGCACAAGTCCATCCGAGATAAACTGGATTTTTTTAGGCCAATTTTGTATATCATTGAGTCTTAGAAACAAATTTCCCAAACATAACTAGATACCATGTTGCATCCAGGATGATTTCTAAAATTTGTTTCAACTAGTATAAAATGAGGAAAATGTAGTCCAGGGAACAAATCACCTCCTAAAACAAATATCATGCCCAATGAAAATCATAAACCTTGGTAATGTTAAAGATAGCCTCAAAGAAATTGCTCACGACTACCTGGAAGAAGAATGCGAAGACACTGTACAGAAGAAAAGGCCTTTGTCCTAGCATGTCAAGAATTTCCATGTTTCTCAATGTATGCCTGCAAATAAAAGTAGAAATTGTCATATGACAGGAATAAACCACATCTAAAATTAAGATCCATGTCTTACTTAGAATAAATTTTCCTATAAGCAAAACACTCACCTCAACTAGCTTTGCAATTTTTGGTTGCGATGAAGAAAGATATTGCTTAATAGATTCCGTAGTGGATGGGATTTGGTGGGGTTGTACTGTGCTAAGAACCTTGTCAGCAGTCTTTTTAACTATCACATTATGTGCATCCTTGCTAAGATGACCCTCACGCCAAGTCGGTTTCAATAAATCTTTTACCATACCCACAAGAGCAGCATGTAGATGTCTCAATGCCTTCGATTCTTTGTGCATATCCCCGTCTCTCTTGCTCTCGACATCCATTTCATCATTTTGTCTAACCAAATCTACTTCTGAATCCTTCTTGTGTTTTGCCCCATCACTTTGATTTGAAGCATCACCATCAATATCAAGTTTGTTTGTAACTGAAATTTCATGCATGTTGGGAGGGCCCAAGGGATTGTCCTCTCGAGCCAATATCGCACTTTGCGGGTCAATATCACTAGTTCCCACTGCCTCTACCCCAGTTGAGTGCAAATCTTTGTGCATATCAGAATTCTTATATAATACATTCTCATTTAAACTATTATGAGAAGATATAGAATCATTAATATAGTTATGATCTATGCCCTGGGTTCCAAACAAAACAGAATTTCCATATATTTGCCGCTGTGAGGTATTCAGGACAGATGCTCCTTCACTATTGGCACACAATCTACGAGATATGTCTCCTATGTTGGATTCCTCAATGCTATCATGAAGAGGGTCATATTGGCTTCCCATAGAGGAAATAATTGTATGAGGAATAAAGAACGACGGTCTAAATGGTACAGATGGCTCCCAATTATATCTAGGGATTTTTGATTGAAACTCACCATATTGCAGTGGATGTGGATCCCCAGATGCCTTCATTGGGGATAAATATTCTGGTTCAGAACAAGAGAAAGGGGATGTCCTTTGCATTAAAGAAGCAGATCTAGATGCATAAAAGTCTCTATCACCATCCAAGAGCTTGTGACCACGTGAAGGACTTGCATTCAAAGAGGAAGAGCTGAAAGACAAAGGAGAACCTCTCGAGGACAAGAAGCGATGTGATGACAACATGCCGGTAGTCAAGAGAGAAGTATTTGAAGGGCTCAAACTCAATGGAGTATGATCCTGCATAGATTGACTTTTATTACAGGCTAGTTCCCCAAAATTGCTAGCATTATTGAATGTCCCACTAAGGTAAGAGCTTGACGATATAACAGACCCACTTGAACCAGATCCGTACTCAGGAAATAAGCTGTTTTTGGGATAAAGAGAAGGGTGAGCATGGTTTTTTGTTTCATCACTGGGGTATGTATGTCTCAGTCTTTCTCTGTTTACATCCTTAAATGAGGACATACATCCCTGATCATCTTGAGATGAAGCCACTCCCTGGGGGTCCATTGGAATGCCCAACGATGAATCCCTTCTCTCAAGAGATGAAAATTTGTGTTTCTCATGGAGCTGACATCTTTGGCTTTCACCATGCTCCCATGGCATTGTCCTTTCCAAAGAGAAAGGAGAAGAACATGCAGTATTATTTCCAGCTGAAGAAGTCAGTGATTCAGGAAAACTAGGTAACCTCGATCTTTCATAAAAATCTTTTGAACCTGATACTGGAGAAGGTGCATATTAGGAATATCATATATATGAGAAGATTATTGGATATCCACACTCAACAATGAATATTTATATACCTTCAATCAGCTGAATTTCTTTTTTGCAATCTACAGCAGCTACTTCTCCATCAAGCTGTTGGATAGTACTATCCACGTGATCTTTTTTGTGAAGAAACCTGCATGAACTCCCTTTGATGCACCACCCTCTAGCAAAAAAGTCACATATAATTGCTGGGCGCTTGTTTCCATTATTAGACCCAATACTCGGGGAAAAACTTCTAGTCTTTATCTCATGATCTGCAGATCTGGAAAAACCTAAAACTTAGCACGAGCTGGTTCAAGTATTATGTTAAAATAGGAGAAAGTTTGACCTTACAAAATAAATTATAAGTATTGTTAGCAAACTTTTTTAATTGTTGGAGAGGCACTATTCAAGAATATACTGAACCAGTATAACCCCACCTTGATGCCATTTGCTCATTATTCTCCTCTGGCAGCATATTTGGTTGGTTAATTTCTTCCTCAGACTTTGGAACACCATTAGTCTCTTGAAATAACTGATCTCTTACTGGGATTACAATAGCCACCACATCGGTGACATCTTCTAGATTGGTAATTTTGGCATCCATCATCTCATTACTACACGCATGAGCCTTGCCAGCAGAAATTTGTTTGCTTGAATAACTCCAGAATTATTGTTATCAACTGCAGATTCCTGAATTCCATCTCCCTCTGCAGTAACGAGATGTGTCCATGATCTTGGGTACTCGGAATTCTCATAATTCATACACGATTCCTTTTGTGTAATCAATGGCACATTTTAATCACTTGAAAAATTCAAATTGCCACTACTTTCCTCCACAACAACGATTTCTGATAGTAGACTCACTTCAGATTTTTCTGGAGTAGAAGCACCAGAACCCAAGTACGCGAATTGCCTGTTGGATTCAATTCCTTGACTAAAATCTACACGGAAAAGGAAGTAAATCATGAAGGTAAAGCAATCATCTTCTCTACGAAAAAATGTCTCTAGCAACTAGATAATAGCTGATCAGTTCCATATAACAACTCTCACAAGACTTCAAATGTTAATACTAATCCCTTATCCACATGAATTATGATAAGATAGCAAAATCATTAACTAGCATGTTATGAAATGCAAAATCAGCAAGAAATAGAACCAGATTTCTTCCCTAACATTATACACTACCAATAATTTGACCAAATTTCTCAAGAAACTCACTTATCAAGAACACCTATTATGGTTGGATAATCGAAAATATGGTGTATACAGCGAGATAAGTTAGCTAATTTGTAATATATATTACATGCAATACAAAACTAAAACTGCTTGACATGGATCACAGAAGGCCTACATTTTTTTACATTGAAATGTGGTTGAATATCAAAATCAGGTAATAATACAGATCTCTATCTCATAATTAAATAAATAAATTCCATAGAAAAGGCCGAAAACCAGAATGAAAAAAAAATTGAATGATAACGAAAGAATTGCAAAAATCACTGTACCTCAACCACACCGGCGAACCCGTGACCGGTTACGTAGTAAGCAAATTACAGAGGAAGCAAAGACGGCGTCTGGAGGCCGTGGATGGCGGCCGAATTGCTTGAAGCGGCGGTTCTGGTCAACGCCGGCAGGGCAGGTGCCGCTTGACGAATATGGAACAGAACGGGGACGGCGGGGGACGTAGTCTGTAGAGCCTGTGATCTAATTAGGTTAGTGCGCACTCCGTCTCCCGGTGCACTACAGAAACATTAGTGGGCTCAAAAAATTAGCCCAAAAATGTTTCTTTATACATTTTGTTTTTGAGAAAATTGCCAATTCGGTACGCACCAGGTTGACAATCCAATACACAGAGCAAAATAAATGTATAAGTAGCACGCGCTTCTTGTAATTGGAGAAAATGTCATACGCAGTGACCAACGATGTTAGTCACTCATTGGTCAACACTGAGGTGACATGGAAGGCAAGTTTGCACAAAAAAAAAATAAAAAACATATGTGGCAGCTGGTTGTGTCAAAATAGGTCAGTTGCCTCTCACGTGAGCTCGACCCCAACTCCTTCTCTCCTTCCTCGCGATAATAACCCCCATTTCAATTAGGGATCCAAAATTGAAAAGAAAAACTCTCGATCCTCTCCTCCAGCTCCCAAATTTCGTCTTCTTTCTTCCAAAAATGAGTTCATCAAGCTGTCCAAAGTCGAGATGGAACGAAATGGCACGAAACAAGATGGAAGATGATGAAACTGAAGTCTACTGTGCATGTCGTCTGAAAAGCGTAGAAGCTAACCTCATGGACTCATGAAAATCCAGGTTGTCACTTTAGGAGGTGTAGATTGTATAAGGTAATTGTAGTTGTGTGTATGATTTTTGGTATAATGGTAGCTTAATTTTGGGTTTGGATTTCATGTGGATTAATTTGCAGTGCAAGAAGAAAGAATGTGAATTTTTTTATTGGGTTTATCTCGAGCTACATAATGAGTATTACTAACGTCAAATTTGAAAGCTTGCAGAGGAAAACTGAAGGTTAAAGAGGGAGATTAATGAGTTGATGGTGGAACCGGTGCAGAATTCAAGGGGAAGTCAGTGCAAAATTTGAGGGGAAGCCAGTGCACATTTTCATACCAAACTTGTGGACGATCAGTTGGGACAACATCTGAAATAGATGCATTAACAATTGAGATAAGAAAATTGAAGAATGAATTAGTGATGAATAGATGTAGATGCAGTTTCATAATTGTTTGGTTATCTGGTTTTCTGGCTTTGTTAATTGGTTTTGTAATTGGGAATGGGAAGAACATTGGTCGAACTTTGATGTTAGGTTAGGTCACTGGTCACTGGTCACTGAATTGAATTTGATGTTCCAATGACATTGTTTTCGATTACTTGAAAACAGAGTTTGAGCGACCATTGAATTTGTATTCAAGTGTGATTGGATTTGGAATGAATTTGTATTCAATTCAATTTGGTATTATGAGCATCATAGTCAACATAAATCTTAATTGTGATTGATTGATTGGTTGGTGGCATTAACTATTTTTGATGCATTCCTTGAGCTATATAAGTAGTGCCTCTGCTAGCATAGGAACACAACACACATAGAAACCCTAAAGGCAGAAAACAAAGTCTATCTCTATGGCTTCCCCGTTGAACCAAAATCATGCCAATGCTGATCCCCCATGCCAAACAACAATACCCTAATGTTCAAGTTGACTTTTGATCTCTGTTATGCTAAAGGGAATGGAGTAAGTTTGTTCGTTTTCTATTTACTTATGTAATTTTGATATGTTATGGTCAGTGCTCTTTTAATAATTATTATCTGTATTTTTAGGTTGTGCCTCTGGATTTTATGAGGAAGCATGTCAAGAAGAGCGTTGAGTGACGGTTGATTAGGAGGAGTGGTGATGTCCATGATGTGGATTTGAGGTACTACCCGGGTTGTCGAGGTTTTTTTCTAAGGGGAGGTTGGAAGCAGTTTGCTGATGCAACCTTCATAGCAGAAGGAGCAAGGCTGGAGTTCTTTCTTGCGGAGAAACAACCTTTGTTGCTGAAGTTTAGGGTTAGAGTTGTTCCAACATTTATGTAAAAGAAAACAAAGACAGAAAAACCGGACCTTATTTGTCTCCTTGTCCTTGTTTGCTGTCTTTTTATGAATATTAATAAAATTTAAGTTTGACGAATAAAATGTCCCATTTCATCTTCATTCTTGTTGTTAGTGTCTCCTATTTTTGGTGATTTATCCTGTTACAATGCAGATAGGCATTATAGGTTTAGAGATTTTAATATGGAAAACTATGTTGTGGCTCATATTCACCCTGAAAGATTTCTTAAAAATTTTACGTCTAATCTTTGAATGCAGATCACAAATAAGATTGGAGCATGTTGTCTCTTCCCAAGAAGGTTTTCATTGTTATATTGTTCAATAGAAGAGTCATCCCTCATCTGATACTTCTTGGATAATGGAGAATGAGTTTCCCTCTGTAGACCCCAAGCTTTTAGAGCTTTATTTACGATTGAACTCGTATTTGAGTTCTGTTCCACCAAGAAAGTATGATATAGAACTAACTAAAAATTTTAGGCATACTTACTCTAAACAAAAATAAGAAAATATAGTAACTCTGTGTTCAGGGTTTTAAAGTCGAACGCTTATTTTTGTGTTTTCCTTCATAAAATCCTCTATAAATACTACGTATCGTCTTAGTTTGGGACAACTTTATTTAAATTTGTAAAACTCGAGTTTCTTTCAGAATATGTTGTCTTCCTTTAGTCTTATTTCTGTGCTGCATTAAGCTGTCCCAAATTAGATAATAATAAGAGGTTGCTTGCAGAAGGTTTAATAAACCCTAATTATAAAAATAAAAAAGAGAAAATAATCTTGCAACTCTAAAACCCTAAACACATAAAAATACTAAATTGTTCTATTTCTCAATTTGCCTAAAAAATAAGTACCCATAAAATTTTGAAGTACTTGTTAAACAAGTTTAAAACTAACTAATAATCATAAACTGAGACGCACACTACTAAACTACTAGAATCCTATTACAAAAATCCCTTTCTGAAACATTGGTAAAAAATTACAATTCTGCCCCTTAAGGGTTTCTTCCATGTCTGCATCAAGAGGAAAAGAAGTCCTCAATAGGAGAAAACACAAAGAGAAACAATACATTAAAACAGCCATCCAGGCCCTTTGAATATCTATTAAATAGATTTAACAGTTTTGGTTTGCTATACTGCATATCACTGTTATTGCTTGTCACTTCCTTCTATTGGCCAAGACTGTCCCAATCTATTACATTTGAATATGTGACCAGGACAGTTACTACAGAAAGCCATCCAATGTACAAAAGCTGGCCTTCAGATTATTTTGATGCGCAACATATGAAGATAAATAAGGGTAAAATCAACCGAAGTTAGAAATAAATGTAGGGCTGCTATCCTTGCAAAACACGCCTAAATTGGGAGTAGCTCCCACGCAGTGGAATTGTTAGAGAAAGCATTAAATGAAATCGATTGAGCAGACTGATATTTCCTCATCTCTTAAGCAAAATCCTGATACCCGCTTGAAAAAAGAAAAAAAAAAAGAAGATTATGTTTCTAGCAACAATCCTACTGGAAAATGCCAGTTAAGAACTCTAAGTGACGGGCTAAGACCAGGCTTGTACAATATAACTCTAGACTTACCAAAAATATTGAACTTTCAAAATCTCTTCACAGGAAAACATTTTTTCTTCAACGTCAATAGTCGTGTTATCATACTGTCAACTATCAATGCTATTCTGAAATGCCCTTCAAGAACTAAGGGAAGTCAAAACCCCATATACTCTTTTTAGCAACAGAGGTTTCTAGCACAACCTTACTGGTAAAATATCAATTACCTGTCCAAATTTGAAATCACATCTGAGTGTTGGACTACGACCTGGCTTCTATATAACTCTAAATTTACAAGTATTTAAAGTATTAAATCTCCTTAAAGGATAATCATTTTTCTTAAGTATCACTCTGTCTAGAATCTTCGTCAACCATCAATGGCATTGTTAAGTTCCCTACAACAACTAAAGAAAGTGAGAACCTTAAAAGTTTTCTTTAGGAACAAACTTATATTACTTCGAATTTTGGATTCAATAACTACTAGTATCACATGCACAAAATCAAGGTCATCTATCAAAAAATTTCAAGTAATCATAAATCAGCTAGGTCTCCATGTTAACTCACCAAACGTCAAAAAGTCTCTTCCTTTGCAGTGTAACATGATCAAAAAGAACGGGAAAAGAAAACAAAAAGTGTCATCAATGTGGGAAAGGAATTAAGTTTATTCTTTCAAAATATCGCAAGCTGAATGACTTTGAAACTCTTCAAACCAAACCTCACAATTATAGTCGACCTCCCATACTTCATAGAATATAATCTATAACCAAAGCTAAATGATATTAACCCATCATTGATGAATGAATAAGATCATAGCTCTTTCTTCACCCACAGAACTAAACAACTGAAGTTATGAGATTAAACTCATCTATCAAAAAAGTAAATGGTGCAGATCTTTGATCCATGAATCTGAAGGCTTTTATGCTTCAACCACCTCCTTATTGCTGTCAAATAACTCAGGACTGTCGTTCCCACTTCCTCACAAGAAATTCTTGATTCTTCTAGACAATGATGGGAATATATTAACATCAAGATCCTTTCAAAGATGTTGGAAGCTCAAATTTGCAAGTTGTGCAATACTGACTAACCTTGTGACGAGAAATCTACAATTCTAAACCTTGTAACAAGAATCCTACTACTATTGCTCAATATCACATTCACAGGATGAAGCTCGGAAGCAGAGATATTGAACAACTTAGCCTACAACTTGACTTTTCCCAAATACATTCCAAATAACCTTACACTATATTTAGATCTTAGAAAAGTTGATTTTTTTCCTCCTTTCCTTTCCCTCAACTCTTCCTCAATCCTAAATTATGAATTTAGGCGTCTACCAAAGCCTCTAACACGGATAGTCTGTCCCCTTTTCACCACTCAATTGAACATTGAAATCCCAATTACTGTAATTCATTGCACAAAATACCAAATTACCAATCAAATGCATCAAGCCACAAAGTATACCAAAGAAACATCATAAGCAAAATTTGGATGATTCAATAACCGCATATATCATATCTCCATTAAACATTTTGAAATCCTAACACAGTGAAACCAATCCGACAGATACAGAGGAAAATTTGTAATTTCCAGCAACCGCGTATTTGATATTGAAGACCCAAATCGTCTATAAACAGCATTCAGGAAAAGAAAAAATTACATAAAAGGAAAACTCAAATTTCGAAGATTTTCCAAAGAGGTTTGGACTTACAAGAAAATCGAATCAATGTTGGTGGGAACAACATCCATGATCGTGATCGTGGGCGGCGTCCTTAGAGCGATCTGGGTCGTTTGTTTGATCATCTTCTTCGTCACTTGTGTCCTCGTCGAAGGGCTTCTGCTTGTGAAAGATGCAGCACTTCTTAGAGCTCTTCTTCTGCATGAACTCGTTGTCTACGGTGCCTTCCTTCCACGACACCTTCTTCTTCTTCCGGTTCAGCCGGAGGACCAGGCTCTGGGGTTGTTGGGGCTGAGATGGGGTGGCTTCCTCTACGGTAATGGTGGTGGTGGTCGTGCCGGCGGCGGGCGAGGGTCTAGTGGCGGTGGAGGCGGTCATGGGTCGCGCCATCGCAGAGAGATGTGAGCTATGTTTCTTGTTTCTGGAAAGTTTCCTGGTTGTGTTCCTCCGATTCCATTTTGTGGTAATACATTTATTTTTCCTTTACTTTGCAAACTACTCCTCAATTACTCGGTATTTGTATAGTCGTCCTTACTCCTTATACTATTAAATATTTTTTCCGACATACCCTTTATTTATTCGAAAAACTAATCCCGAGTGCCTAACCGAATTTTAAGCATGGTTTAAAATCTCGACCAGATTTCACAATATCTCAATACAACTTTTAGAGATCCAGACATAGAATGAGATATTGTTGACTTTTTTTAAGTCAACTATTCCGAGCAAGAAACGAAGTAAACGGTGTAATTCAAAAGACTTTTCTTGAAACCTGTGCCAGAATGTAGGGATTTATGAATCTTCCTCAATTTTGTGAAGTATACGAGGCCTTAGAAAATTTTCGGCCACAATTTTAGTCATCCTAAAGAGGCTTGACGTAGCATAAGATTATTTGTATTTGTTTAATTCCATGTTTCCTTCTCATATTCACTTTCAAGCGCATGCCACACATGTGAATAATTATTTTAAAAATAAAGAAAATTTCATAAAAAGACCCGAGGAATTTTTTTATCAAAAAGGTAGTTACACAATAAGGGTAGTTCTTCTCTTTCTCTTTAACCCCTCCCACCCCACTAAATAGAATTCGAACTCAAGACATCTGTTGTAGAAGTTCGATACTCAAATCATTGAGGTTTCCGATTGGGAACATAAAAAGAGCTAGTAGTTGATGAGCTTCCCATATTTAATCCATTTATTTTGCTAGATATTGGGCTTATGTGCTAAATTTTCTGCTTTGCAATAATTGATGAAGATTGGGTTTGCTTTGTGCTAATTAATTAAGTCCAAATTTTTCCTAGCTTATTTAAAGTCCAGAGAAGCTGGGCTAAGCCTTTGGAGTGGGCCCACGCAAGGAAGAAGGCCGGAAGGATTTGATTTCCTTATTAGATTTTGATTCGCAGAATTCCCGCATCACCTATACTTAAAAATTCATATCTTAGGCTATAGACCTCAGATTTCTGCATCATCTGATGTAGAACTAGCATATTTTCATTATTAGATCATGGATGCTACTTTCTACATTATACTTTACCACATTGTTGAGTTTATGTTAATGAAATACTAGTATATATGATTATGAAAGGTTGTGCGTCGGTAAGTTGCATATTTTTCGCCTTAGTTCGATATTTGTTTATTATTGGTAAATGATTTTGGTTTTAGAGATGTTAGTCTGAACCATGTTTTTTGTTAAAAATGTCCATTACAGAAAGTTGTACATGATTAAGAGCCCTTTTTCAAAACAAATTGATTTTTTATAAATATTTTACAATTAATGTTGACCAAGTGGTATAACGATAGAAATTTTTTATATGGTCTACCGTTAATTGTAGGTTTTATTATTTATTATTTAAAACAGATTGGTACTTGTTTTTATGGTTCCACCATAACTAGTAAACCCGCAGACTTTTGTGATCCAATTGTTGGGTTAGGTTCGTCTCTGTATTTATTATTAACTAGCTCCCACGTAAGGGTGTATTCGAGCCGATCCGAGCCCAAATAGTGCTGAGCTCGAAATCGAATTCGATTTGAATACTCGAAGCTCAAACTCGAGCTCGAGCTCAACTGAAATTTACTATACAAACTTGAACTCGGCTCGATCGTTTTCTTTAACGCTCGACAGCTCGAAAGCTCGAACTCAGCTCGATTTCAACATTTGACTCGAATCGAGTAAGCTCGACTTGATTCGCTCGACTCGATTGCTCAATACTCGAATAGGCTCGAATTAATTACCTGTTTGTGTTTTC
>JAYMTT010000652.1:0-11999 GCA_036898025.1 Hypseocharis bilobata
TTTCCCTTCGGGGTTTGCTAGAGAGAGAGAGAGAGAGAGAGAGAGAGAGATGACGACGATACGCAGATTTTGCTGCAACGATCTTCTTCGCTTCGCGTCTGTTAATCTAGACCACCTCACTGAGACTGTGAGTTTAATATCTCTATCTCTGTGTCTCTTTGCTTTGAGAAGAAACTTGTTATTGAGCTTGTTTTTTGCAATGTATTTGCAGTTCAATATGTCCTTTTACATGACCTACTTGGCGAGATGGCCCGACTATTTCCATGTCGCTGAAGGACCCGGCAACCGAGTCATGGGTTACAGTAAGCTCAATTTCTTCCCAATCTCAATTTGTTCTTAGAGATTACATTCAGTTAAATTTGTAGCTCGATTGTTGTAATAATTCGTATTCCGAATGACCCTTTTGCTTGAAATTATTTAAATTGATTAGAATTAGGGAATTGGGGTTGAACAGCATCATATGTTTACTTGGAACAGATTGTACCATGATCACTTCTCGCAAGCTGTCTAAGGAATGGCGAGGGATTGAAGTTATCTTTTCTTAGTTGTTCGACTTAAAACTTTCGTAGGACTTCACATTGTTTTTGTAACTTAGAACAAAGTAATTTATTCTTGCTAGTTATGAATGCCGCTTGGGTTGGATTAGATGAGAATTTGTGTAGCTTTTGCTTGAACCCAACCAGTCTTGTTAGTTTTGTATTTTAGACGTGATTGCCCTGTTTCTTTTTCTGCTTACTTTAAAAGTGCTGAAAGGCCGCCTTGTTCTAATGCGTTTAATATGGCTGCAGTTATGGGAAAAGTTGAAGGACAAGGTGAGTCTTGGCATGGCCATGTAACTGCAGTGACTGTTGCTTCAGAATATCGCAGGCAGCAATTAGCTAAGAAACTTATGAACCTGCTGGAGGACATAAGTGACAAGATGTAAGAAGGACTTGCTCATAAAATAAAATAGAGTTCTTTTAGTATATCCGTGTCTGATGAATTTAGGAGTTTGATTAGTTACACGTGTCTTTTTGCAAAATTTTAATTTCTTTTGTGCTTCTTTCACAATATCATAAAATTAGCGTTGATACGATATTGAATTTATTGTGACATGTGGGCGTGTGAATTTCTTTCAACTTCTGGATTTGTATTGACTTTTTACTTAAAGATATATTATCTTGATTCTTAGTTGCAACTTTAAGATGGGCATCCCCCAACCTGGATGATAAATCCATAGGGGTTGTGTTTCGATCTGTACACAATTTCGCAGATACAGACATCTCATATATCCATGTGGAGCATTTTCTGATTTAACACTAGTAGGGATTAGGCATCTCTCACGATGCTGTCAATTTTTGACTTGGAATATGTATAGGGTGAATTGACAATAGCTACATTATGCTTGGTTCTCTCTGGCAAACTATGTTCTGTTCATTTTGATTGACATTTTCACGGACTGGAACTCCTTATAGGGCTTTTTGAGTGTTCACTTTGGGCATATCTTTGCAAAACTGTTTGCTTTTGAGGCAAACTAAATGAAAAAGCTCTTATTAGGCTGCATTTTCTTTCATTAAACTCCAACTGATGTGGCTGGTATTGCAGTAGCTTTGGCATCTGATAGTTGTTTGAGGTATTTCATTTCTTAGTCCCAGCTTTCTCATCAATAAGAACTCTCTTTGGGCAGTGATAAGGCTTACTTTGTGGATCTATTTGTGAGAGCATCAAACACTCCAGCAATAAAGATGTATGAAAAGGTAAGTAGCTTTTTAACTTTCTTTATTGTACTTCTACTTGTTATATACAAGCAAGTGCATTTGGTTTTAGCTTGTTGCAGTTATCAGTGATTTCCCTTATGGGAAGACTTCAATTTTGTTCCTATAATCAATGTATAAGTGTGCTCATTGTGTGAATAGGAGTAGCTTAGGTTTTTTTTTTTTTTTTTTATAACTTTGTCAGAGGACAGCAGTAAGAAAGCAAATTGTTATTCTGCAAGTTAACTTCAGATTCATACCAATGGTCAGCTTTAATATCAGTTCTTCTTATTGGTTAATTCCCTTTAACTTTCAACAATATAATGAATCCACCGTGACTTGTTGTCTTTCATTAGACCCCACCTACCAATCTCATAAGATGTCTGCTACTTCTCTTGATGCCCCATCAGTAGTATGTGAACCCTGCATAAAAACTAAGAAAATGCTGCCTATCTACAGACAAAAAGGTTGAAAACAATACTTTGTCCCTGCAGACCTGCCACTTATATTCAGTCCCTTGAATCCACATATGAAAACCACCAGAGCTCCCTGCAGCTGCAGCAAGAGCACTTAATCAAATCCTTCATGCATATGCATAAATATAATGCTCTTTCTTCACCTCCTCAATGGGGCAAGATTCTTATATAATTTACTTTTTCTCTCAGCTTGGCTATGTCATTTATAGACGGGTGCTACGCTATTATTCAGGGGAGGAAGATGGATTAGGTGATATTCTCATCCGTTGACAACATTAGCATCTTTTAAAATCAAAATTGTTGCTTCTGATTCTAACATTTTCTGGTCCAAATGCAGATATGAGAAAAGCATTATCTCGGGATGTAGAAAAGAAATCTATTATTCCCCTCAAACGGCCTGTTACCCCCGATGAACTAGAGTATGATTAGATCTTGTACCAACTACAATTTGATAATGATGCATCAGTCTGTGCTGTGACTTTTGGAGATGCAGTGATTAGGTATGGATGGATGAGGTTTACAATTCATATGAAGTGTGATAACGAAGCATGTATGCATTACTACCCAGAACAGTAACTTGTGTTTTCAATGTTAAGTTTGCAGTTTTATCTTCTATTTTGTTTGTGTGTGAACGATGTATTATTCTGTATCCTTAAGTATTCCTTACTGTTCTGTTGGTTAAGGATTTGTTTTTATTTTTTATTTTTATTTTTAAGTTGCTTCGCAAAACTTGAAAAATCTCTTTAAGAAGGCTATAATGGTATCCCACCTTACCATGTGGGAACAGATGGCCTTCCGGCAAGGAACTTGTTGAACTTGTGATGATGTATTGGACTTCTGTATTAATGTTCTATACTTATATTAAGTTAGGTCGCAAAGTCTAGTTTCCTTGTACCTGTTGTGGTTACTGATAAGCTTTCCTGTTCTAACTTCTTAGCATGTCATGAAAAATGTTCAGCTGTCAAATTCCGAGTATCCTTTTAAGTTTTCATTTTAGCTGTGAGTGCTTGCCAGCTTGGGTTTTGGATTGGTACCTGAGAGGCATTTGCATAAAAATAGAACCATATTGCTGGGGAATAAAGTTATTCTTGGGTAGGGCTGGAAGAGGAGGAGAGGTAGCTAGATTAGTAGATCATAATGTGGACATTTATGTTGTGAATAAGATTTGAATTCCTGATGAGGCATTTGTACAACTTGATATTGATTTATTGTGTGTACTGGGCCCAATGTTCTATATAGGCTCAATTGGGCATGCCGGGCTTAAAAAGCCTTTTTCCTAGGGTGGGTACTGGTAGATCTGTGTAGTTGTCAAGTGAAGCCCACCACCCACTTCCCTTAGCTTGTTCCACTAACACCAGCAGGGGTTACAAAAAGCTGAGCAGCCCCTCCATAGGAGTTTTCTTTCTTGAATCTTGATGTAGTGATGATCTTCTGGGAATGTTTTGATAGTAATTATTACAGGATTGTGTTCATAGTTTCTCGTTTTGATGATACACTATAGGCACTGGCACTAACCCAATGACAAGGGCACACTCAAGGTCATAAGAATTTGGAACTCGTGGAGATTTCATCCTGATCTTTTCGGCCCAATGGTAGGGCCACCATTTGCAGGTAGGGGGTCCAAAACCCCACCTGCATGTTCGCCGCTTGCACAACAGTGATATAAGGAAAAACAGAGAGTCTCACGTGTTTTTGTAAAATGGTCAAACATTACAGGAAGAAAGCAGTGGCAAGGATTAGAATTGCATTGCCAAACTGGGTTACCGTCCAAACAGAGTCAGCCCTTTGGCTTTTAAACTGATACTCAATTCATGTCTCTTTCTTTTTTTGAAATTCTCTGTCGACATCTCTTTCCTCTTTTTTGGCCATAAACTCATAGGAGACTATCTCCACATTTTCTTCCTTTTCATGATTCTGTGGCAGTGCGAGTTCATGATGCCAAGCATATCCTCTTCTTTCTTTAGTTTCTTTGGATAAATATTGTTTTTCGATTTATGGGACCTCATTTTGATTTGGGTATACAACATGCCCACAATATGATGGTGATGACTGACAATTCTACTGTTTCAATAGCTCTCGTTGTACTTGAATGATGTTCAGGTGGCCGTAGGCCTCATTGCTAGCTCCCTCTGGTCTGGCTGTCTTAGGGTTTGCATGCTTGTAGTTCATCTTTTGTATGTCAATTCTGAGATAGAGCCTCCCACCTTGGCAATTTGAAAATGAGAGATTTCCTTAATCTTCATTTCTATAGAATCACTCATCAATTGAACTTTCTAATACACTAATTACATGGAGTGCGTGGTGGCCTTAAGTGTGTCCACACTATTTAGAGAGAGAAACAAAGTACTATATTACCCGTATATTATTTTAATGGCGAGTAGAAGGACTCTAGCCCCATAGCATTATGTTATAGATAGAACCCAAGTTGGATTGCACATTATTGCTGGAGTCTGCATGTCTACTAACTATAATTGCTGATGATACAATAAGCACTGTAAAAACAAATCATTTCAAAAGATAGGTGAAGTGGGAGACACAGCAATGCAGGGCAGCAAATACTGCAAATGACTGCCTCTGCATTTTCTTTGCTCCTTTTTCTGGTTTTTGAGTCTAGAAGTTTCAATGAAATTTACAGATTATGTTTTTCAGTTGGAGCCTATTCTCAACCTTAGTGGTGGGTTTATAGTTGTGAGTTTGTATTTGTATATGAGTAGGTCCATTAATTAAATCACGATAGGGATTAGGCACACATCAATCACAATAAAATGCAATTTCTTGAACTTTCACCCCCAACTTTAGGGCTGTGTTCTAAAATCTTCACCAAAATTCTTTAGATATGGGATAGGGTGAATTCCACTACTCTGTCACATGTTCCTATGACACTGTCTGCCATTTTTTCATTATTCATTTTTAGGGGGAAACCACCATACCACAGTTTAAAAGAGGTACTCATTTTTAACAAAACAAATTAATGTGGTTTACCATATATGTCCACTATCTAATCTTGTGCAGATGCATCTATATTTATATTTTTACTGAGATTGGACATTTTGGAAGCAATGGTCGGTGAATCTTGTGTTGGGTTGGGTGTCACATATGCTATTGGTTGCTTGTCATCCAGTCTTGAATCTTGGTTCTCTTGGAAAATGATTGTGTTCTTTGAACAAAGTTTTCCCAGGAAAACTTGTCTTGTAAAATTTTAACCCTGTGTAGCAAAATTCTTGTATTGCGTTGTGTAAATAGAACTTCGGTATTAAGTATTGGACACTGCAGATTTGTACTCTTTCTCTCTAGTTGCAATAGATTACTTTTCAAATACGTAATCTAGAAAACATTTGCTCATTGTTTTAGATATTATATGGTGAAATTTTCCAGTGAAGGATACGTATCTGTCATTTATTAAGCATTTGAATGCTGTCTTCTTTTTATTTTTCTAACTCAATTTGAATCGATTTTTATTCATCATTTAGACATTGATCGATAAGACTGTGTGCTATGAATAATGACATTAATGTTACATTTATTCTTCAATCTACTTTCTCAAAGAGTACTTTGGCAATATGGAGGTTGATGATTCCAGTAGTGAAGTAGGCGGTGTAGTAAAAACTCTTTGCCACTGTGAGGAAAATGTGCTTGATATGGGAATCGATGCCATCTGAGGAGTTCTTAAGAACTGACTGGGCAAGTTGTTGCATGTCTGACTCAATTTGGGGTGTTCTGAAGCTGTCAGTGTTGGTATTGTAGCTGCTATTATCATGTACCTGTTTACAGTGACATTGAAATTCATATACATTAGTGTCTGACGATGCTTTTTATAAAGTAGCATAAGTTCTGAAGATAGGAATATATGATCATAGCAGAATTAGGCATTCTGTTCTTTTCCCAAGTACTTATAGTCAAATGGAAACTATTGAAGGGAACAAATCGTGCAGTTGATGTCAATGTCTCAGTGTTGTGAGTAGTCAACATAAGCTGTCCAATAATTTTTGGAAGCCTTATCAGTATCCACTTATATCCTGCAAGGGTTTTTCAGGCCAATCGTTCGCCCATAAGGTGTCGAGTCAAAATTCTCTCTGATTTTTTTCAATGGCCCTCTGTCACATGACGAGGGTCCCCATTTGCTTTTCTGATGCTGAGAAAAGAAATTGGTTTCTCTATGCAGGAACTATGTGGTGTTGTTTTTATTTTTTGTACGTTTTACATTTATAGGGACGATGTTAACTGAGTAACTACAAGAATTAGCAGTGGTATAATGTAACTGTTTGTTGTTGTCACTAACCTTTTGCTTCTGGTAGCGACGAAGCTGATAGCAAATGCTGTTGGTGAGAGCCAAGAGAGACTGATATTCAGGATGGGAAAAGAGCTCTTCTGAAAGTGAATGGCCAGCACTGAGAATTATGGTATGCACTATTAACTCTGCTTCCCCTGCATGCTTGTCTCCTTCTCCTTGCCACTTCACAAGCCAATCTTCCCACTATTTTTGTTTTATCACAAACCAAAACAGAAAACGCCAAAATTGTCACTTTGGAATCAGTTCTTGGTAGTTTTGTACAGTTTTGGGTATTAGACAGATTTTACTTGTCAATTGCCCCAATACATATCTTTTTTGATGCATCAACATCTTATTAGAAATCTTACCTTCTACAACTGAACCTTTTATGTGAATATGATCCGTACCCATTCTTTTTTTTTCTTCTCTAAAGTGTATATAGTATATCTAAATTTATTTATACTTACAGCATGACGTAAATGGTGGCCGACGTCTTGGCCATGTGCCACCAGTGCGTCCAATGACAGATGGTTTAGGGTTCCAAGCAAGATCCTGACCAGCCCCTTCCCTATCTTGTTTTTATCTGACGCCCTGTAAAAACATAATTCATTAGTCAGTCACAGGGACATCAGTATAATTTAAATGTAAATGGCCTACAGGAGTTACAAAAAAAGACGCACATAAAGACATGTACCAACCAATACAAAGAACAAAACAAGCCGACCGATCATAGGTTAGGCAAATAGTATCCAAAAATGATATGATTTGACATTAGTGACTAATAATCACCTTCCGTTTATGTAACCACTTGGCTTTTTGGCACTGTTTAGGAATTCATGAACAAAGGCCTCCCTCTGCTCGGTTGAGGTGCCTTCCTGGTCAGAGTGAGACGAAATGGTCTCGATCAGGACTGCGGTCTTTGCCCATGCAACTCTCTCTCTTGACCTTTCTGGCTCGAAAATGTTGGCCGATGCCAGAAAATAGGCAAGCAGAAGGGTCTTTCTGCTAACCCCAAAATCTCCAAGCTCACATTCTCTGTACCACCTGCAGTTTAGTGTGCAAACATATCATATCAATAGCTTGCTAGCCTTTCTTTAGATTAATTAAAAACAAACAGAAAAGAACAAAATATGTATAGCCTATCTCTTCTTGTCTTTAAAGCAATTTCCTGAAATTGACAAGGCATTGTGATCTAATCTCTTTTTCGTTCACTTACTTTTGGATAGTATCCCATTCGGATCGATGCAATGCTTGGCAACTGTTGTAGTCTTGCTTTGCAAGCTCAAGATAGATATTATTGTTCACATAAGGCATCCTGTAATAAACAGTATCGTAAAGTTACTCGTAAAGAAATGTTAGAATCAATTTTGATTAAACGCCACATAATTGTTATGTATTTTTTCCGCGTTTAATGAAACAAAAGACCAACCTATAAAGTGTCTTGCCAATCCATACGTCGTCTTCTCCACCATATTGTTCTATGTAGAATCTGGTCTCCACTCTGGGTAGACTCGCATACCATGGAACGTCTAGTGCGTATCCGACCTGCAATATCCGTAAATTTTAGTATCAATTGCCAGATATGATTATATGGTGAATAAATAATGAGTTTTTACACAATAATTGACATTGAGTTTTCTTTTTTTGATTGATAGCACGTAAGGTACAGTAAATATTGTACCATGAATTACGCTTTACGCGGCGAGCCAACCATTTAATTGCAACTACTTACTATGTCGGCTAAAAACAATATTCTTTATGATCTGTATTTTATCTTTGCAGAGTGCAATGTGAATGTGAATGTGATATCATACCTCACCAGGTAAGTCCTTGGTTATGATCCATTTGTCGAGTAGTTCATTTGATGCTTGTTTTTCTCTTAGAAACTTGTAAGCAAATTGCTTGGCATCCTCAAGAATCTTTTCTCCGGGGAATGCCATTTGCGATGCTCTGTACAGGTTGTACATTCCGGTAACTGCTTGATTTGACTGTCCGAGGAAGCAGAAGAACTCGCCGCCTTTCTCAAAATTTTGAAACACATCTGTTATAACAATACACAAAATTAAGTCCGTTGCTACGTGAAAATAGTAACATCACGTGAATATCAGTTGATTCAGTTAACATAATATAGTACTATACGGTAATGATTCTAATGAACAATAATAAATGCTCATAGAATGTTAAATTACCGGGAGAAACCTCATGGCCATGTAATCTTAGAAGCCTAAATCCCATAGCAGTGTCGTCAATATCTTGAACATGTGAATTTCTTGCCCAGCAAATTCCCTTTGCAGTCCAGTATCTGAAATTAACATAATTAGTTAAATAATAAATACCCGTTAGTTTAAAAATTAAAATGCATGTAAAATTGTAAGTAAAATTTATTTGGCAGCAATTAATGAATAGATTAATTTACCTGTCAATGTAATTAATACACTCTTGAATCTCCGGTTCAAAGTACCTAGAAATGCCTAGGCGGTGCAGACGGTCAACAGCCCATATGTGCTCGAACAAGTCAACCGGGTACACGTTTGGGACTAAAAGTAGCAAAACGACATAGCAAATTTTAGGAACCAAACACACCTCACTCAAAAAAGCCCAAAGTATATTTTTCTATTTGTAGAACAACAAAAGTCACCTTACTTTTTTAGTACTCCTATATAATATTACACACACCACACACACATACACACACTTTATTTTATTAAAATAAAAATAAAATTAATTTAATTACCTCCACCATTGAATTTTTCCACAGCTTTGCTCAAGTATCTTAAACAATTCTCATTTTTGGTCTGCATGAGTGCATAGGCAGTGGAGGATGGAGAAAACAGAAATGACCCATCTTTGCACTGCAGTTTCAATAGCTTTTCCCATTCTAGCCCTTCCATTCCCTCCAAGCTATGCAGCAATGTTGTTGGCACTTTGTGCATTATGTCCTTTGGTATCCTACAATCCATACACCCACCCACATGTACCATAATTACATACACGATGCGTTTCTCGTATACATTATATCATATTATTAAAAAAAATACGCGATAAGGTTACTTTTCACCACTAACTATAGTAGGGTACATTTTTTTCTTTTAATAGTATACACATACTCCTACTCCTTCATAGTAGGAAACATAATCATGGCTCAAAGTTAGAGAGTGCTTAAGGGTTAGGTCTCAAGTCTCTCATCTCAGTCGTGAGTGTACTCACCTTGTGAGCTTTACATCTCTCTTGGCGTAGATTTGCTGCAGGATTGGAGAATCTGTGGGGACTGCGATGTCTAGGCTTTGAGCGATCTCAAGAAGTGAGGGAAAAGCAACTTCGAAGCCGATTGGCATGTGCTCCTCGTTCTCATACTCCAGCTTGCATATGTTTTGTCTGAAAAATGAGATTCCTGTAGTCATGACAGGAAGTGAATCAGTGTGAAGAAATTGAAAATTTTAATTTTTATTAATGGTAAGTGGTAACCATACCTTTTTCACATTGTTCCGGGTGGAGGTTCCAGGTTTTGAGGGCGACGACACAAGCGAGTGTGTTGATGAGCCTATCGTGCGCCGAAAAAATGAGATGATCGCCCCACGAGCCGTCCGGGAGCTGATTGTTGGCAATCCATTCAAGGCTGGATGGGAATTGTGGAGTGCCACTTCCATGAACATCCTCAATGAGAGCAACCCATGCAGTATCATATGCCGATACACTTATCTCTCCATCTTCCATGGAACCCAACATCGATTTGATGGCTTCGACACTTTCTTTAATCTTATTCGACGAAGTAACAACCTTATAGTTTGCGATCAAAATATAATTAATTACAACAAAAACAAAAACATAAAGGCCAAGAAAGAAAGAATATGAGCTAAATTATGTCTGATTTCTGATCCAAATCATCACCTCTAGAGCTTCCTTTTCTATGTCATCATCTTCCACAATCTCGTGCCACTTTATGAACGGCACACCATGTTGGAACACATCTGCGAATTCTGCAGAAAGAGATTAATTATATAAATTTCTTCATTTAATTTATTATACACTTTATAATAATTACAGTAATTAAGTATGGAGATTAAGATTTAATCATACCTTGTGTTCGGGGTTTGGATATAGCATTACATCTCAGTCTCAAAGCACAATTAATCGGTTTGTCCCCGGCCAACCAAACAGGACCTGTACATATATCATAGTAATTGTCAACGTAATTAGTCAATAAATTGAATACCATGAACATAAACCATATTTCTATTTTTGTATTACGTGACACAAACACAAAAATAGAAAAATACTATAAATCCTGATTGCTGCCTCATTGGTGGAGGAATCTACGATAGTGCCATCAGCTAGAACAAATTCCAGAAAAAAAAAAAAACATTTAAGATGCAGAGGATCTTAAGGAACAAATAGGCCCTTCCCGCTTCTTCTACCTCTGCTTATGGAAAAATTATAATTATAATTTTCTAAACTAATTAACAACAAAAATCTAATTATTTTATTTACGATTCGGATGTGCCAAAATTTTAAGAAAAAATAAAAAATAAAAATGCTGCAGAAGCCTCTGTTTCAACACTCTGCTCTCTGCTTTTCCTGCCAATTCGCATTTTGCATTATTGCAAAAAACCAAAAGGAAAATTTTGGCCGACCTCTCAGACTGTCACTTGTTTTTTTTTATTGACAAAAACCGATCATGAGTCATGACATGTAAGCACAATCTGGAAACAAAAAAAATCTGATAAATGAAAATTATTCCGAAAGATTCTTGATCGACGATTAGTGGTCAAGATGGTGCTCATGACTATAAAATCAAGAGAAGAGAAGATGGTTTGGTAGAGGTCGGATCATTTGTATATATATTTCAATTACAAAACCAATAAAAACCAAAGCAACAAATAAATATATATCTATAATTAGATAAACATACCTTGAAAAAGGTACGACGGCGGTTGGACGGAAAAGGCGGAGGGTGGTGGAGGAGCACGGTGGAGATGGGTGGTGGTGGTGGAGTAGTGAGCAGAGGAGGACATGATGGTGTCTTCTTCTTTTTTTCTTTTTTTGGTTTTGCTGCGAAGAGGAAGCTCTGTTCTGTAGGATTTTATTAAAAAAAAAAAACAGTAGAGGCTCAATCAGAGTAGCCAAGCAACCAGACAGAAACGACTTCCCAAGAGATTCCCGCTAATAGGTGCATGGGATCATCATCCAAAATCCAAGAATATAAATTAAAAATTACAAATCAAAAATTAAAAAAATTACTCTTACTCTTCTATAGAAATGAGGGCACTCCTGTCCTTTTCCTCTCCCCACTTTTTCTCTATTCTCTTAATCTTGTTCTTGTCTAACATACATGCTACTGTATTTATACACAACAAAAATATTTAACTAACATTACCTGATGGATTTTGATTATTTTCCTTACAAGGGAAAAAAAATTTTGATTATATTTTTTTTCCTTTTCCCACACTCTTTTTGAGTGTGAGACTAATCTCGTTCAGAGTGTGTAACTGCTCTTTCTAATAAGTGTTTTTCTGCAGACTC
>JAYMTT010000653.1:0-11995 GCA_036898025.1 Hypseocharis bilobata
ATACAAGTCTATTTTCCGCTTTTGTGGAGAGCAATGAAGTTGGAGAGCAATAAATTTCTTCAAGATTGGTTACAAGCCAAATAATTTTAAATTATCATTTTTGAGCAAAATTCTCCATGCGTAACTGCTAGTTAATTTCTTTCTCAAGCTTAATTTGAACCCTTTTTTAATTGTTTCTTAAAAGAATTAATACTTAATCACGCGCATGTGTTTACATACAGGCAAAGAAGAGAAGAAGGTAATAGTGACACAGAAGAAGAAGATGAAGATGAAGATGATGGCTCTGAGTCTCTTGGTGTATCAGAGGAACAAGATGATGATGATGAAGGTAATAATCAGCTAATAGGTTTTCAGAAGGAATTCTGCAGGTGTTTTCTTTAATTGAAGCTTTTTTTTTTATTTTTATTAAATTTCTGTTTTCAGTTCTTTAAGGTTCTGTTTATCTTGGGGAAAATAATTTTCTAGAATTCAAGCTTGACAGGATATTACTTATTGATCTCATGCTTTTGGTAAGACAGCCGTTATTGCTATGTTGCTGTTTTATTTCCTATAATCTTGATTGTTTTGTGGAGTTGCAGCAGGAATGTTCCATTTTCATAAAACAGAGAGAGTCATTATAAGTTGCACTCATCTATCCTGCCAATTATTTTCGACTACCTTTGGGAATAACTGGCCTCTTGATGATTTTGTGCATTCATATTTGCACCCTAAATCTATCTGCGGCATGTTATTTTCACTTCCTAAATTCCTAATTACTTAGGAACTGACAACAAATCTCGTCTGAGTCACATAACAGAAAGTAAACTTTCAGAGCATATCATGGTTGGTGATGGGAAGCAGATTAAAGAAGCTGAAACTGAAGATGAAAGTGAAGCCTCTAGCACAGATCAAGAGCATGACTTTGAAGTCAATGGTCAAACTGCTATTGAGTCATCAGCATGGACAAGGTATATTTACAGTGCAGATTTTGATGACTTTTATCCATCATGTAATTGTATTTCATGATATTTCTATTCTCATTTTAAGATTCTGCAATAAATATGTACACGCGGATATACTCAGAGACACATTATTTTTTACAACTTCTCTATATTCAAGGATTTTTAAACTCCCTCTATTTTGTTTTGAGTAAGGATGGTGTTCTTTTTATTTTATTTCATTATTTTTTGTTTAGGATAGTGAATTGGGGTCACATTGATCAAATTTAAATCTGATTTCATTTTTTAAGATTTTGGTTTGTCATGAGAACTGCATAATAATAGAATTTAACAGTAGGTCACTAGTCTGGTTTGAAAATTTGGCATAATTTATGGCATATATAATTTTTGATACATTATGAGAACTTTGTAATCGATCTAACAGAGTACTTGGTCTGGTTTTAAGTAGATTGTGTCTTTTATTCAATGTCATTTTCTATCTTTTGTAAGTTTATTCCCCCTTAAAATATAAATGAAAATTTCTCATGCAGTTCCTTTAATGAGCACTTGGGGCACAAATTATCGGAGACTGAAGTTGAGAATCTGTCCAAGAATAAGTGGAAATATGAATGGAAGGTGCCTGCTGTTAATATGTCAAACTGCAAGTGGATTGGAACAGGAGAGTGTTTTCTAAAGGTACGCCTTAAAAAGTAATTAGGGAGTTCGACCTTTTTTGGTATTTTGTCTTTATGACAGAGGTGATATTAATTGTTGAAGTAAAAAAATAGAATAAGAGGAAGAGGTTCTCATTTTACCTTCCCAGTCCAGTAATGCAATGTTCTTGTGTAATCCTTTATAATGCTTTTCATGTTCTTGGACTTTACGAAAATCAATCATAACCTATTTCCCCTTGTAGAGGAAATCATTATTGATCATCTAACTGGTTGTTCAAGGAGAGCATAGAGTTATCAAAATGTGATGTGTAGTCGGTCGATTGTGCTGTGCAAGCATTGCGAAGTTACATGTTTCTCTGTTTTGCATTTTGTTGCCTTTTCTTTTCTTTTGTTTTCTTGTTTCTTTTTTATTAGGTGTTCAATTTTTTTATCTAGTGGTTAATGAATGAGAGGATATCTAAAATGATCCTTGTGTGCTATTTGGCGCTTATGAATAGAGAGACATTGAACGGCTTATGATATCAGTCTCCCTCTATTTAACATTGATGAAATGTTGCTTAGACTTATACTATTAGGTTTAATTAAGTTGAGATTAACTCTGTTTACAACAAAATTTTGTATATTGATTTAGATTTCTTTTTAATCAATATTGAGGGACAATGGTATAGATTTTGGTTTTGAGTTTTGACTGCATTTCATGGTCCACATATCAACACGGCGTCTGCCCTTTTTATTTATTTACTATACTAATCATTTTGTAATTGTTGCAATGGTATAACTGGCATTATTTTCTCTAATGTAATTGTCCCAGTATGAATTTGGATAATTAGTTTTTTAATTTGCAGGATGCCGCCATCGATTCTGATCATGGTCTCAAGCTCAGGTTGTATAAATCATGGTTAGATATTTTCAAGAATTCTGGAGGCAATGATTTACATTCATCCGAACAGAGATTATTCTTCTCCATTTGTAAGTAAGTTCTTTACTGAACAAATATATTCAGCTATACTTGTTAGAATGTCTTACTCATATTTTGGTAAGCAGTTTATACCTTTGTGGCTTTGGCACCTTACACTAGACACTTAAATTCAACTCTGTTATGTATGTAACAATTTACAGGTAACCTGTTATGGCTTCTGTTGTATTTTTATTTTTTAACTTTTAGTTCTTGCCTTCTGTTTAGGGAGGGAGGTTTGTTACCCCTTAGTTAGTCAAAATGTCATATATTCTTTACTTCTATCCCGTAGATTGAGCTCAATGAATTTTGTTGGTTTTATCTTACTCATGTTTGACACACTCACTAATGATGTTTTCAACAAAATAAGAATAGAATGCTTACTGAATAGAAACAATGAGGTTGCAAATGGAGAAGGGGCAAATAGCAATTTGAACTTGGCTTAAAATTGAGCTTCCAGACAACAAAAGACTTCTTGAAGGTTTTTGAAATTTATTATTTTTATTGCAAGGGGGAAGGAGGAGGATAATTTGTTTCGAGATGTTTAATTGGAGCAATGTGCTGTTAGATCTGGCATGGAAAAAAATGAGCAAAACAAATGAGAAGCTATTATCACCGGCCTTTTCATCTTCAGGAGAACTGTGTAGGAAAGATTAAGTTACTTGAATGCATTCTTGTTTTCTAAATTCTTTTTCTTTCTTTTATTTTTTTTTTTGTAGATGAAAATTTTGTAGGAGAAAGAGAGAAATAATATCAGTACCCCTCTTAAATTGTGTATCTTTTGCCTTCTTGGTGCACTTATAAAGTTCATTGTATTGTATCGTCTGCCCACGAGGCAAGGTGTTGTAGTGTCCCATACTTATTGTGTGTTATAGTGTCCCGCACTTATTGTGTGTGGTTTTTTGAGACCGCTTAATATACCAATTATGCCCTTCTGCCTAATAGCTTAGACTTTTGGGTTGAAAACTTACTTTTTTCCTTTTCTCCTTTTTAGTGATAGATTTTGGAATCGACTCTGATACATCCATATTTCCAACTTTATCTGACTACTTTCTCATGTCATTATGAGATGGATTAATTTGAGATGGATTAATTTTTGACCAAATTGAGTATGGGATGATTATATATAGCTAAGAGCAATTCCAGCAGCATTATGGATTTACTTCTAACCTCTAGGGATGTGTGGTTATTAACAAACTTTGCCAACTTGTTTTTCTAGGCGATAGCTACAGGGATATACTGCACTGTAACAAGAAACCCTTTTATCTTAAAGGCCGTGAAGAAGACTCAGTTATCATGGACGCATACATTATGCATTCTGTACGTATATACTGCTATTAATGGCCTGGATAGTATTAGGTTATTATAGCCTTAATTGTTTATTTATATATATAACCAGTCAGTGAAAGGAGTTTTTGTGCAGTTGAATCATGTATTCAGAACTAGGGATCTTGTAATGACGAATAAGGCTAAAATCAATCAACAAGAAAATGCTCAAAAACTATGTATTAGTGATGAGTTCCGTGATCAGGGTTTTACTCGTCCTAAGGTGCTTCTAATTTCTTTTTTATTATTTCCTCGTTATTTTACTGAAATTGGCATAATTTAAGACTTTCATGTGCCTTATGATTTTTACATGTCATTCACTAACTTTTTTCTTTCTTATTTTTTTATGATGATTATGTTGTCCAGGTTCTGATTCTATTGCCGTTTAAAAGCATCGCACAACGAGTAATCAAGAGGCTCGTACAACTTACCCGTCCAGCACACCAGGTATTTATATAGTGATGACTAATTCATCAAACATGTATTATGGTGTCGTTTGATATCAATATGACACATGCTGGAATTGCTGGCTTGATCAGAAGATTTGTCTTGACAATTAAAGTGTTGCTTCAGTGAGCCATTCAACCACTTGACATGTATCAGCTTTGTCTGAGTCCTTTAGTTTGCATCAGATGAGCTGTGATATGTTACAATTGTGTATAGTACCTTCTGAATTCCTTGTTTTTTTACCATTCTCAAACTTCTTCTAACAAAATGCGTTGTGGTTATCTGGGCCTCTTAAAGCATCATATTAATCTCTACATTCAAGAAAACTCAAATTCGGTTGTCTTGTATACTGGTATTTTTTATATGCATTTTCTTTTTAGTTTTAACAAGCAAACTTTATGGTCTTTCTTACTTTATTCAAAGTGCTTTCTTTTCTTTTTCTTGTTGTGTGATTTGTGATTCCTTACTTATTTTTGCCATTTAGATTTGTATATGTTTATTTATTATAAAAATACTATAGGGCTGCTGAATGCTTCTTATCATCCCTGCTAATGGAACTTTATTGGTATCTCAGGGTAATGTGGATAACGAGGATCGTTTTGATGAAGAATATGGAATTGAAGTGGTTAACGATGTTGACCAAAATGAGTTACAAAATGATTATGATTTGGGAAAACCTAAACATCAGAAGCCTTCAAAACCTTCAGACTTTCAAGCACTTTTTAGTGGGAACTCGGACGATCACTTCATGATAGGCATTAAGTTTACGAGGTAATTACCTTTATCTGTATGTATTTGGAAATGGGCATACAGAGTAAGAAAGCCATTACACTTGACCTCAGTCTCACCTATTTTTATATTGCTGTGCAATTAGAGTTATGAAAGTGGTTTGCAAAGGGTTTAATTAAATTTGAAGTACATCTGGAGACTATGAAATGAACAGTATTTTTTGTTTGGCAAATCGTAATTTGAATACTACTTTTAGTTTGTTAGTTTTAAGTGGTTCTGACAAGAGTTGCAAGCATCTACGGAGTAATTGCTTGAATTTGGAGAAATTTTAGAGCAAATCGACAGCCAACTTCTGAAACAGAATAGCCTCCTTGTTATTTCCCGCAATGTATATTACTTTACCAAACTTTCCTGTGTAGACATTTGTTTTTGATTTGATCAGATTATCAGCCTTTGACCGGTTTCATTAATTTTTCATCATTTATACAAATTTTAATTTTAGTTGCATTATTATTGTTCATATATAATGATTTTTCATTTACTATGCAGGAAGAGCATAAAGTTGTACAATGATTTCTATAAATCAGATATGATTATTGCTTCTCCTCTCAATTTGATTACGGTAAGTGTTAATAATCGTGTTATTCTTTAATTAACATGAAATGCAATTATGCATTTATGTAAATTTGTTTCTGCATGCAAAGTGACAGCACATTTCATTTCTGTCAGAAAATTGGACATGCTGAAGTCGATAAGGAAAAGGATGTCGACTATCTTTCTTCTATAGAGGTGATTTTTTTGTTTTTTTGTTTGGTTTATTTTTTCAAAAGTAATGCCTATATGACTATATCAATTATTTTCTCTTAGTTAATGGAAAAAAGTATGTTTCTTTCATATAAGCAGGTCCTAATTATTGATCATGCAGATGTGATCGCAATGCAGGTAAATAAATATTTGCAATTATTTATTAGCTTGAATTTTGTTATTTGTGGCAAGCAACTTATAATTCTCTCTCTGAACCCCCCTTCTTTTGGGAAAAAAAAATCCAGAATTGGGATCATGTGAAGACGGTTGTTGATCATTTGAACCGAATACCATCAAAGAATAATCGAACTGATATTATGCGCATAAGAGAGTGGTATGTTTTGTTTATTTTTCCTTCAATTACCTCTTATTTCTGTCTTTTCTTAATCAAACCTGAAAGAGGAAAAGTAAAAGAAAATGAATTCCTCACCATGTTTTGAAGTTCATAGTTTTATGTAGAGGTGAAAATTTCTTTCCTACTGTATTAGTTAGAATATTGTTTTGATCTAGTTTTAAAGTTGTATGCTGAAAATAAATTCACTCATTAAACTATGGTTAATGTTCAGGTATCTGGATGGATTTGCACGTTTTTATCGGCAGACAATAGTCTTAGGTTCTTATCTAAATCCTGGTATTGAGTTTCCCTCTACTATGCAGTTGTTATTTTGATTACTTTAATATTCAAGACATAATAGGCAGCATGTTTGGTCCCTGTGAAGCACCTACTCTTCATTATGGTCAGTGTTGTGTCAAACATGTTATTCCTTTTGTTTTTCTTTTTAAATGTTGACATGCTGGCATCTACTTATATATATATATATATATATATTGAATGAAAAAAATTGGGGTTAAAGTTGAACTAAGAGGAGAGGGGGTTTAAATTTAAAACTGAACTCATCTTTTACTATAGTACTTTATGAACAATTTATTTTTATTGGTAGGTGGTATTAATATGTAAACTGGTTTCTTTATGTAATTTTCTTCTAAATTTTCATTGTGTCTAAATTACAATTTTCTTTGGAAAAATCATGTGCCAATGTCATTTCATATTGTGTGTTGTCACTTCTACTAAGCTTGAGCAAAATATTACATGCATGCATGAAGATACATCTTATGGTAGTAATGGAAGGCAACGCTGGACCAGGTTTCCAAATCTTTCTTTTCAGCATCGATAACCTGTAGGTGAAAATTGAAAATTTCCTAAAAAAGGTTCCTTTAATTGGACAATAGTATGATCACTTATTATCACGATTTATATGTATCATTAACTTGCTACTGACTTTTTATGTACAATGGGGTATGTCATCATTTGATTGTGTAACAAATAATCAGACTAATTGTTTATATTCTCGTGTGCCAGACATCAACGCTTTGTTCAATCACCATTGCACTAGCTACCATGGAAAGGTATTATGTTAGACATTCTTCTTTGCCTTTTATGTAATATTGCCATGGTTATAGATGTGTTCCATTTACGCTTTTATAAACATACCACATTGAGGCATATGCTATATACCTCATGGTTTACATGTGACTTTTCCTGAATGTTACTAGTGAGAAATAGATTTGGTTCTAAATGTGGTCCTACTTTTAATTATTAATATTATTTATAACTTTTATTACTGAGCCAAGTTTCTTCGGTGAACATGTATTGGTTGTTATGTTTCTTATCTCTGTTTGATCTCCATGTCATTCACTTTGTGTGATGTATTTTGATGCTATAATGTAGGAAGAAGTTTTCTTTAAATCGAATTTATTGTAAGTTATTATATATTTATATTTGTTTAATTTATCTACTACTTTTAGTTCCACTATTGCAATATAAAATGAAATTGAACAATTTCTTTTGGCTTCAACAGTTTACTTCCCCTGCTTCCACTTTCTTCTCTAACGCTTCTTGTTTACCGTTTATGCAATATCTCTGGTCAAAGAAAAACTGTATTTACTCATATGTATACCTTTATTTGTCAAATTATATCATTTTCAGGTGAAGTCGGTGTGTGAGCATAAGGGTGTCCTCCCAAAAGTTTTACTCCAAGTGCGGCAGGTATGTCTGATGTCTTCTGCTTTAGTTCTTCTCCATTAGAATTTTACTCAGTTTATTATGCATTTAGCTTGTCAGGATGTGTTTGATATCTTTTATTCATGTCGAATCCTCTTTTGATGCTGCAAAGAACTTGACACAATGACAATATGGATCCTTTTCTTTTCCTTAGTGGAAAATTTGAGTATAGGTGATACTTCGGTCCTACTTCACAGAAACTGTATAATTCAACATTGTTTTTTAATACCTTAAATAAAATTTGGCAATAAATTCTCGGGGATCCTTGACACTTGGACATGAACCTTTTGCTGGACATGATTTAATCTTATTTTGGTGGTCCAAAGGCAACATATGGCTGTAAAATGGATACTTGTGCAATTTTTCTCAGGTAGAACTAACTAGAAGCACATTTCTCTCCCAATGTTGTGTATTTCTTTCTTAATTGTTTTGTTTTGTTCTGTCAAATCAGATATTTTATATACTAATGCAGATTGTTGCCTTTTACCCTTACAGATTTACGAACGATTTGATCCAGACTCAATAGTAGATGAAGACAATGCTCGTTTTGAATATTTTACTAGCAAGGTTTGTCTAGAACCTTATATTTTGTTTGTGCTGATTTAGTTGCGGGTAAATGGAATAGTTAGCAGTTTGTTCTATTTTGGGAATCCATTCACTAGGTTCTCTGGTCAGTTCTAGGAAGTAAAAAGTAACAGGCACCTTCAAGTCACTAGGTCCTTAAATAACATGACATGAGGTGCCAAAAAGGTGCTCTCCCAAACGAGGCAAGGCTGGCATTAGATAATGTTATAATTTATTTGCAGTTAATATTTGTGATGAACTTGAACAACATAAACATACTTATCATCATTACAGTAATTGTTCAACAAGAAATGGATCATAAACATATTTATCACCCAAAAATTTATGAGTTATACTTGCAAGAATGAGCTAGGAAGAATTGCACAGGGCATGAAGCAGAGATAAGAGTTAAAGGCATGACACTGGATATAATGATATGCCAGTCACATTTTGACATAAATGTTTTACGTGTATGTTGTCATAATTAGCTTTTCTCTGTAACATTAGAGAAAATTTGATACAGCAGTACAAGTATAAAACCAATTAATAATTAAGGAGTAATACTAATAATCCAATCAAAAAAAATTAGGGAGTAATAATTAATAGTAAAAATGCTCGAGGTCTCTAGTGCTTCTAATCTAAGTGAACACCATGAAGAAGACACAAGGTGCCCAAGGCAAGAGATTCAGTAAAACCAATATGTACTTTGATTTTTGACTTGGATTGATGGTTTTTGTTAAATGTTACTATGATAGTAGGATATTAGGAAACAAATCCTTTTGCCTGCACACAAATATATACTTAGATTTTTGAACAGATTTTTTGTTTTTGTTTTTTTATTCAAAAATGATACACGAGTCCTTTTGCTTGCAATTCTAAAATATTTCGGAATAAGAACTACAGCATAATAAAGATGACCTAATAGGATGCAGATTACCAACTAGTAAAGTGCAAAATAGTTGTTTGATACAACCCCCAAAGCGTATTGGATAACCTTTATTTTCTCTTGCTTCATTCTGATATTGAAATGTGATGTTAATGATTTCCTGGATGCAGGTGTTCCCAAAGATAAAAGATTCCTTGCAGGTAACCTGATACCAAAAACACTAATATTTATCTGAAACCTAAAAGTTGATTCAAAAACTTTTCATGCAGGGAGGAATTATGTTATTTATCAGTTCATATTTTGAGTACGTTCGAATTCGGAATTTTCTGAAGTCACAGAATGCATCCTTCTGCCTGCTTGGGGAGTAAGAATCTGTATTTTCTACTTTCTTGCATTGCTTGTATGAGATCATTTTGCATCTACTGGTGGCAATGTTAGGAATCCTTTCACAGATACCAATTTTTATCACTTTTACGTTAGGCGGAAAGGACACATTGTTTGACAAGGCATCAGAGTTACTTAAATCAGGTGCCAGTGGCTTAGTCGTCTCATTGGAAGAATTTGGGTTGTTCAGTGACGATCTAAGTAGATTGTTTGCCACTGTATACGCAGCGAATAAAGGAACTATGGATGAACATGAAAGTTTCAGTAAGCTCAAATCATTTAATGAAGAAAATGGTTTCCATGGGCCGAATGGGTTGGCTGGCTTTACCAAATTAGAAGATAGAGAAAAGCAGTTCATAAAAACAGAGAAATTGATATTGCTTGAAGCTGTAAACGTTATCCAGAAAGCTGCACCACTGGTGATCTTTTAATATAAGCATTTGGTAGTTGAAGTTATATTCTGATAATTCTCCATTTCAGAAAATTTCTTGCATCGTTCACCTTTTGCTGAATCAGAGAATATTGGTTTTGGACAACAGATGGAGGAGGTGTCGCTTCTCGTTGATGCAATTTCTCAACTTGATGAGCCATTTTTACTGGTCATAGTGGTAATTGTGTGCTGAACTTCATCAAATTCTGGTTCCAGGGATATACATGGGTATTAGCTCTAAATTTCATATAGATTATTTTTTCTCATTACTTGCTACGATCTATTGTTTTCTTTAGAATCAGGCCATAAAGTAGAACATTTTTCATGATATAACTAAGTTCGCATTTCTATGGTATTCATACAATCAATAGTGCCTTAGCATGTTAAAATCCTTCCATTATACTGGGCGACTCGTAACTCACTAGTCATCCTCTGTTAGCATACCCTTCATCCCAGCTTATTTTGATTTGGATATTTCTGTATCCCCTCTTTCTGTCTTAGAGGTACAATGCTGTACAAGTATTATGCATTTTGGAAGTGTAAATGTTAGTCTCCTTAGAGTCAACTGCAATTAATCTAGTTTATCTAGCCGATATTGATGTGAAAAACAATCTTTCAGTGTAACTGTTTAAAATTTGAAGTTCTCTGATGATTTTTAAAGCGTTTTTTATTTTTTTATTTCAATAGGGTGAGTTTAACTCTGGTAAATCAACCGTTATTAATGCTTTTCTTGGAAGAAGATATCTCAAAGAGGGGGTTGTTCCTACAACAAATGAGATCACTTTCTTACGCTATTCGACATTGGATTCTGATGAACAACAGCGGTGCGAAAGGCATCCAGATGGTCAATATATATGCTATCTTCCAGCTCCAATTCTTAAAGAGGTGAGCAAATTTTATTTCCTCATTTATACTCCTGAATTCAACTCTGGAACACTCCAATCCCTTGTGTATGTAGCATAAGGATGCTACATGATTAAGGGGTTCAATATAAGCACAATCTAAAGGATTAAGTTGAATATAAACACAATATTTGGTCCCCTAAAGACTGTTTGTAACCTATGAAGTACCTGAAACTTGTTGGTGCTTTGAGGTAATTTTGTATAAGAAATTCTTTAAGCCTTAAAGTAAATCTGCTTTCGATGCTTAGTACATTGGAAAGTACATGAAGTAACCAATATGTTAGGAAAGGTCCAGATTTGAACTGAATCCCAAATCCCAATGATCTTTAATGAGACAGGAAACATAGAGGAATATAGCACAAATTTGTAAAACCAAATAAGATTGAAGTTTTGCACTTTATTTACTTCCTCCGCTTGAAAAGTGTAACTAGATGCTAGCTTGTGGTAATGTCTTACAGTTATGAAACTAATTTATCTTAATCCCTTGAAAAGCAGATGAATATTGTTGATACACCTGGAACAAATGTGATTCTCCAAAGGCAACAACGCTTAACAGAGGAATTTGTGCCTCGTGCTGATTTGCTTCTTTTTGTTATTTCTGCTGATCGCCCTTTAACTGAAAGTGAGGTATGGCTATTTGTACCTTGTTATTGTGGCATATCATACTACTTAGTCTTAGGGTTCTGTAGTTAAAAATAATGGATACAAATGCAAAAGGCCTCTGGCCTATACAATTATATCCTATTCTTATTGTCTAGTGTTGTGTAAACTAGGACCTAGGGATTGACTATTTGAGATAACAATATACGAAATAACAAATCAACAATCACCAACAAACAAGAACACAAAACAACTTACGTGGTTCGGCAATGTGCCTACATCCATGGGCGGAGACGGCGAGGGGATTTTACTATA
>JAYMTT010000654.1:0-11991 GCA_036898025.1 Hypseocharis bilobata
CCACGGTCTGCGCAACAAGACATGACAAACTTTCATTGGCAGCACATCACAATATACCTTTTGAATGAATCCCCCAATTGAATAAATCACATCTTTTGTCAACCTTGAGGGCGCTATTATTTACCCATGCAACCTTGTAAGGACCTGGATGTGGTTTTGTCCTCAAGTCAAGTTTCTCAACAGCATTTTCAGATATGACATTAGAACAGCTCCTGCCATCTATTACTAAACATAGTTGTCTGTTAAACCGAACTTGAGTTTGGAAAATACTACGTTGTCGCCAATCTTCCTCTTCTTCTTCTTTGCCCTCTTGTGTAGTAAGAAGGGGTCGCAGGAGGTAGCAAGGATATAGTTCATCGTCATGATCACTGAGTGGATCACCCTCTTCTGCACACACTTCTATGAATCCATCCTTCTTTTGCTCCAGGGAACCCCCCTCCCCCACCATCCGAACCCCTAAAAGCCGTAGCCCACCATTGCTACCCCATTGTAGGCAGGATCCCAAGCTCTCCTACATCAAAAGCATTTCAGGTCGAGTGTGAAAGCCAATAAATGCTTTTTTGGTTTGGATGCAGTTGTAGAAGTGTTCAATTAAAGCTTTTGGAAAAGTGCAATTTAAAAATATTATTAAAATTCACAAAACAGCTTCGAGCTGCAGCGTAGCTGAAAAACTTCAATTTGCAGCTTCTGCTTTTGGAGTATATAAGCCCTTACGGGCCATAAGCTTTTATCAAGACAATGAAAGTTGCATTTTACCAAACGGCTTCTGCGTTTCTACTCTAAAAGCTTTTCACTAAGCCTGGCCAAACAGGCACAAATTGTGTCCTTGTAAACTTGGATATTCCTTTTGGGACAAATTGTTTTAGATGAAGGGAGATTAGTTGGCAAAGAAGCGTTTTAATTTAATTGAGATATTTCATAATGAAGTTGGCCTGTTATCCTTTGGATTTGTGTTCTTTTAAAAATTGGAAGTTACTTGCTTTTATATATCAGACCAGAAATTAACAATTGATACGTCTAGCTTCCTATGGGAGACTAATGCCACTCCTTCCTCGTGTCGGTAACGGTTAATTGTTGAATATGTTTGACCAAAAACGACAGACTTTCTATTCCATTTCTTTCCTTGTACTCAACTAGCTACAACGAATTGTAATGAAACTCCTGCTGTTTGTCTTGTTTCAGACCTTAACTAGACTTTCGGTTGAGGAGCCAGAGATATTTGAGGATGTAGTTTTGTCTGTATGGATACATAACTTTTTTTATGTTATTGATATTGAATGTTTCTTTTTCTTTCTGGCTATTTTGTTTGCATGCATAGGCATTGTTTTGTTTGATATTACTGTCTTCCCTTCGAAGTTTGAGAATGTATACTCTGTTTTTTATGTTGTTCGTTGGTTGATAATTACTGCTTTCACTGCTTGCTTAACATGATCTGGCTGTTGTTGCTGTAATGTTCCAGGTTTTAGTTATTCAGCTCTTGCATTGTGCTAGTAAAGCTATGAGTAGTTAACTGTGAAATTTTGATTTACAGGAAGAATGACGAGCTCCGAAAGGATGCTGTTGATGCACTTTGTTGTCTAGCTCATGCCCTTGGGGAGGACTTCACCATTTTCATCCCTTCAATACACAAACTCTTGTTGAAACATCGTTTGCGGGTCCATTCTTTTACCTGATCATTGGATTTTAATTCTCTTAAATAGATGACCTTCCAGTGCTTTTTGAGATTTTGGCTAATGAAAAATATATTTTCAGCATAAGGAGTTTGAGGAAATTCAAGGACGCTTGAAGAGACGTGAACCATTAATTTTGGGGAGCACAGCTGCCCAAAGATTGAGTCGAAGGGTTCCAGTGGAGGTTATCAGTGACCCACTAAATGATGTTGAGAATGATCCTTATGAAGATGGGTTTGATGTGCAGAGACATCTTAGAGGCCATCAGGTATCTCACTTTTGCGCATGCATGCTCTGTAATTTTTGTTGGTATGCTCACGTGTAGTTTATATGCCTAGGGACCCAAGTACTGCCTCAGGTTTTGAGGTGAAGGCAAAGTGAGAGCCTTGGTGCTTAGGCTGCTATCTGGTCATCCACCAAGTCATGACATTTCATAGAGTATATTTCACATACAGTTAACCCATCTTAATCCCATTTCTAGTTGCACTCATGAAGTATTATATTTAGCATAGGATTTTTAAACAAAAATATGACATGATGTATTAACTACATGGAAATGCACATTTGCCTAATGCGCTGGAGATCAGTGGTGCTGCAGAAGTGTTTTGCATAGCTTCATATACATTTTGGGCTTTACCACCTAACAGCTTAAGCTATTGGGTTGGAAACTTAATGTGGTATTGGAGGAGACCTTTCTAGGTCGCCCGAACAGGGACCCCAGACTAATAAAACCTCAATCAAGCAAAGCAGAACCATAAGCTACCCAAAAGAAGGGGCAACTTGTTCATTTGTCGAGCTCATATGAGCAGAGGTGAGGCTTGCAGGTGAGGGGTAGTGTGGGGGCGCTAGTCTCTCATAGATTGGGCACGGTGGCAAATTGAGCTTCATATATCTGTTGGACCATATTACCTAATTGCTTAAGCTTTGGGGTTGAAAGTTAACAATATCAATTACCATTTATTTCTTACGACTCAATCAAAAGCTTCCCAATCTATTGGGAGGTCTGAGTTGCTACATTTTACGCATATCCTGATAAATCCATATCTGCTTCGACCAATATATCTTATACCATTAACTGAATTTAATATTCCAGTGGGTCCTGGTCCTGCTTTAAACGTGTTCTCTTTCCCTTTGTGCAACACAAGCCTTGAACCTAATTTGTTAAAAGAAGTGTGTGGCCGTGTTTTGTTCTTCTGATTGGCTTATTTATAATACATTGTTTGTTTACTTGTTTTGATAGAATTCCTGTTCCCCTGTTAGTGTGTATATGCTAGCTACATGTATTTGTTCATATCTCATGGTTGCAAATACTCCATTTACTTTGGCCTGAATATCATCTTCTTATTAGTATTTGTTGGCTCCATATGATGTTTAGATTTGTACGAGTTTCATATAGGTTAATGATGGTCGGTTACGCACTGCTGGGGAGGCTTCTCAGCGCAGTACAAAAGAAGACTGGGCAGAATGGATGAGGCATTTTAGTATTGAGCTTCTAAAGGAGTCTCCTTCGCCTGCCTTACGAACCTGTGCAAGGCTTGCACAGTTGCAGGTATAGCTAATAATCTCATTCAGGCATTTCCTCCGTGGGAGATTATGGGTTCTAATGATGCAATTTTGCAGCCTTTTGTTGGACGGGAATTGTTTGCTGCTGGTTTTGTGAGCTGTTGGGCACAACTGAATGAGGCTAGTCAAGAACAGTTAGTTCGAAGTTTGGAGATGGCATTTTCGTCGCCAAATATTCCTCCTGAAATTCTAGCGACCCTACTTAATTTGGTATGCTTTGTTGTTCATATGGAATGTTCTTGTGAGTTATATACAAGGCTTACTTTGACATGCATGCTTGCTTTAAAATATACGGCCAATAACGTTTTTCAATCTCCAACTTTAGTTTGATTCAGCTTCAGTTTTAACAACATTATTCTTGGAGAACTACATTTGGTTTGATGTGGTCCAACCATTAATTTTCAGTTGCCAGTAGGTGGAGGTGACCCATGAGGCCTCATGAGTTCTGAGTTATTTGAATGAATTAGTTGGTTTGTGTGGACATAACTCTTCTTTAGTTAGTTTTTGTCTAGAAGTTTGGCATTCTCTCTGGAACTCTATCAGTTATATAATTTGATCTTCAAAATTTAGAGATCCCTATCTCAAAGCCTCTGTTCTTGAGAAATTAAGGCACAATTGGAGAAGGAAGAATAGATGAGTAAGAACCCACTAACTGGTATAATGGTGGGCCATAGAGAAAAGTGCCTGTCTTCAAAATTCATGTACGTCTTGCTCTGGTAATGTCTGTCCACGTATTCTAACTGTAGTTCACGATTGAGCCACACTAAACCAGAAGGTAATCTATAGGTGTAACATTGTTGCAGTTGAATTAGAATGACTAAATTGGAAATGAATAAAAGCCTTGAGAGTGAAAAGTGTAATTAGCCTAAAATAATATCTTCTGAATGTAATATCTAGACGTTCACTGATAAGTTTGTCAATGTACATACAGTTGGGCAATTTTACACTGAAATAGGTGATTGCTGGCTTGCAGCTCAAATATGTCATTCTTTAATCTTCATTTGAAGATATGGGTTTGCCTTGGTCTTGTATTCATATCGTTGTATTGAATGATCTTGGCTGTTTGCTTTCTGATTGTATCTATTGATGGCATGCAATTTTATTTGGTATTAACTATTTTTTCTTTGCTGATGGTGGTAGTTTTCATCATTATAATTTTACCATGGAATATATATTAGCCAATAGTTGCAGTTTCTTATACGTTCATAGCTGCATATGCAGTTTTTCTTTATTTTTGTTTAACTATTCTGTTGCACTTAGTTAACAAATGCCTAAAGAAAAGGAAAGGAAGCAATAAACCTTGGGGTTGGGAAGATGAACAGACTGCAGTCAATAGCACTATATCACCTTTATGAAAGATTCTGCTTCCTTATTTTAGAATTACTTTACATGATACTGGTACTACTTGGTTTTCTTTTATTTAACATATGATTCACAACGTGAGTTTCAGGCTGAGTTCATGGAGCATGATGAGAAGCCACTTCCTATAGATATCCGTCTACTTGGTGCTCTTGCAGAAAAGGTGTGTTCTATGTTTTCTAATAGTAATTATATAAGGATGTAAGTGCAGCTTTACAGTGTTTTTTTATAACGTGTTATGTTTTATAAGTTCTATAGATTTTCACATTATTTATACCTCATGTCAGTGTCGAGCATTTGCAAAGGCTCTGCATTACAAAGAAATGGAGTTTGAAGGTGCATGCTCCAAGAAGATGGATGCCAACCCTGTTGCTGTAGTTGAAGCTCTTATACATATAAATAATCAATTGCACCAGCATGAGGTCTGCAGATGTGAAACTATGTTTTAACAGATTTAACATTTCAATGTGATCTTCTTTATGCTTAGACATGTTCAGCATCGTTTTACTGATAATCATTGTTTTATCAGGCTGCTGTTGGAATATTGACCTATGCCCAACAAAATCTGGATGTTCAGCTAAAGGAGTCATGGTATTTGTGATAGTTTACATAATCCTATGATCTACATTTTGTTCATAGGGGGCAGTCTCAAATTTTCTTTTTATGGTTTAGGTACGAGAAATTGCAGCGGTGGGATGATGCTCTTAAGGCATATATTGCCAAGGCCTCGCAAGCATCGAGTCCACACGTTGTTCTGGAAGCTACATTAGGTTCCTTACTATTTCTGTGCTCCATATTTGTGTTTTATAATCATTCAATTGCTGTATTTCCATAAAGAGAATGCTTTTATATTGAAAGTGTCTAACCTACATCTCATTCTGGATATATTGTCTCGACATATGCTTTTCTACTCAATACAAGGAATTCTTTATTATCAAACATACTACTAGTGATATGAGTACAAGGAACTAAATCAATCATTTCCCCCCAGGCTAGCCATCAATACTTTAGTTCCATCTGACTTAAGAAAATGGTTAATCTGACACTTATATACTTCCCCTTTTATTTTGATTAGTATGTTGAGTTCATGTGCCGCATAGTAGTTGAGCAATGTGGTTAACAGTGTATTTCTTGTGATAGCAAATATGTTTTGCTGAGCACACTGTTTGTAAGAGAATAGAAACTGTTCATGGCTTGTTAAACTAGAGAGTCGCTAGATTAGGAGTTTGGATCCACTTAACCCATCTTTATAGAAAAGGGTCTTTATAATTATTTCTTTCTTCAGGGAATAATATAAGATGAAAGTAGGCATCGTCCCGTGAAAGCAGTTCATTCTTGTGGTTGTGCTCTTCATTTCTGCAATCTAATCATAGAAGTTTAGATTAACAATGCCCAGCTATTGGCGTATTACAATATTCATTAAGTGTTTCATTAGGCTTCCATGCTTGGGTTCAATGCTGATCGCACGTGTTTAATGATGTTGCTGCAATGACATATTGGGTGCCTTACTTAGTATCATGGTTGTCGATGTTGTGCTGTTCGATATTCTTGTAGATCGGGTCATTTCAAATCTTTCATTTTAAGTTGAAAGTCACTCATCCTGCTGTCCTTCCTTGAGCATTTTCTGATTCTACCTTGCTATGTTGTTTATTTATTTAAGACTTATTGAGTATTTTTGTGTTAGTTTGTAAAATTTATTTTGTCTGACTTCGTTAGGGCGGATGCGGTGCTTAGCTGCACTGGCTCGGTGGGAGGAGCTTAATAACCTCTGCAAAGAATACTGGACTCCAGCTGAGCCTGCTGCTCGACTGGAAATGGCACCAATGGTTGGTTTGTGAATGTTTGATGGTTACCATTCTTTCACATAGTATTTACATATATTGATGCGATGTTGTCATAGGCTGCTAATGCTGCTTGGAACATGGGAGAGTGGGACCAAATGGCAGAGTACGTGTCTCGATTAGATGATGGTGATGAAACCAAGCTTCGGGGCTTGGGCAATACTGCTGCCAGTGGTGATGGCAGTAGTAATGGTACATTCTACAGGGCTGTTTTATTAGTTCGTAGGGGAAAGGTACTCTGTAGTTTAGATTTATGTTTCTCTCCTAATTCTGTACATTGTGTTCTTTGTGCATAATCTTGATATATTCTTTTCTCTTTTTTTTCCCGTTAACAGTATGATGAAGCTCGTGAGTATGTTGAGAGGGCTAGGAAATGCTTGGCAACGGAGCTTGCTGCCTTGGTTAGTTTTTTAGATTTCTTGAAAGTTATTGCATTGTGCATACCTTCTTGGTCGTGCTTGGTAAATATGATTGTGATATTTAGGTACGTTGGCTGAAATCGAAAGCAACTTCAATGAAGGAAAATATTCTTTTCATCTACATTTTACTAGTTTCAGGATACTTAAGTAGTTGTGTGCCTGTTCCCTTCTTCCTGCCCCCTCCCCATTTTCTCTCGTATTTGAGGATGCAAGGTTTGGTTCTTAAAGAAGTGGAAGGGTGGCACTCTTGGGTATGCATAGTTTCTTTCTAATTGATCTTAGCTGGAAAAGCATTTTCCTTACTAAATTTGCCATCACAAGGAGCATCTTCAGAAACTACTGGAAGTAAATGAGAGGCAAACTCTCCCCTTAATTTCAGGCCTCAGTCTGAGATTATGTTTGGTGGACTGGATGGACAAGCTTTAATGCTATGACATGTTTGTTGATGGCCAAAATGGTGGACAAACCGTTCCACTAGACTCAGCGATAGCCTACTCATGGATGGGTGCGTTAGGAGGGAATAAAATAAGACTTGGCCTCCCACCCAACCACTGCCACAGCCTGGATGAACCTAACTCCTTGCCAATTAGAGAAACTCTTCTGCAATCTTTTGCCATCCTTCAATAGAACTGCTGCGTGCCATTCCATTTTTTTAAAGAAAAAGGGTGAAGTACTTTTCAAAGAAAAAAAAAGAGAAGATGGCAGGTGACCTTCTTCTTGCACTTGTCACTAGTTGTCATGATGCTGATGTCAAGTGACAACCATCAACCATGCTGTCGACAGCAACCTTTTTCTTTCTCATTTTAAATCCCATGTTATCTATAAATATCAGATATGATTTAAAATGCAATTTGCCACTTATAATTTATCTTATCTGCACCAAGATCCTGTTTGGTCCAGCTCTGTCCTACCCTATATCCTATTCGCTCATTTCTATCTGGCCTGTCGAACATAGCAGGCAGAACCTAATAGAGGTTCATAAACCATTGATGTAGTACAGTTGTAAACTAGAACCATTTGCTATCATCTGCTTTCTGCCAAGTACAGCCTGCATCATTCAGACTCTGTCTCTTAGCCTTTGCCTTTTATCTGGAATTCTATTCACAGGGATTTTAAGTATCTTGGTCTCTGAGCTGTCTAAGAATATCCAAGTGGACAGAAGCATAGGATTTACCCCATTGCAATTTTTCTAACCAAGTTTTCAATCCCCAACAAAGTTTTTTTCCTATTTGCCACTCTTTTAACAGATTCTTTATGGTTAGAAGGTTTAGATGTTATGTTCTCTCTTCTAGAGCTTCCTTTGGTGTATGATTTGTTGTGTTGTCTAAGGTTTTTCTTGGAAGAATTTCTGCTTTGGGTGTTGAGTCATCAGTGAGTCATTCCTTTGTGTTTCAGAAAGGTAAAGCAGATCTCTTTATGCTGGTTTGCCTTCGTATTTTTATCTTCTCAACTGTCCTAGGTCTTCCATGCTTCTTAAGATTCACTTGAAGAGGTTTTGTAGTTTTTTAGTAGGGATTTTTCTTTCCACCATTTTGGAGGGGTATGAAGAAGAAAATTGTTTAAATATTGGGCCTGTTGAGAACACTTTATCTCTATCGGATCAGGCAAAGTATTTCTTCCAAGTTTAGGTTCCTGCTGTCTGTCCTGTCCTCGTTCTGATTTACATCACTTATTTTTAAAAGAAATGTGATTTTTTTTTCAATGTTTGCTTAGGATGATGAAATATCCTACATTGCCAACATGCTATTTTCATGTCTAGCATTAGGAAAAAAAAAGAAAGAAATAATGTGTTGAAGGATTGTATTTGAAATCCCTGGTTGACAATGTTCATATTTTGTTCTAAAATATACCTTATTGATCATACAAAATTCTTTCTAATTGGATATTGTGATATGTCTATACTTTTTTATTTGTTTAGGTTCTTGAGAGCTACGAACGTGCTTATAGCAATATGGTCCGAGTTCAGCAGCTATCAGAACTAGAGGAGGTCCACTCCAATTCTCTTTGTTGTAGTGGCTGTAGTTTCTTGTACGAGCATGGCAATTTAATATTATAATATGGGAATAAAATCTATTTTGTTGCAGGTCATTGATTATTGTACCCTTCCTGTGGGAAACCATGTAGCTGAAGGACGACGAGCCCTTATTCGCAATATGTGGACAGAGCGCATAGAAGGAGCAAAACGAAATGTTGAGGTAGATATGCTTTTTGGTCCCTGCATCCCAGATGATTCTTCTGTTGAATTTTTCGTTAATGTAATTGTCCAAAGCAAGATATTTAAAGATGATTAAAATTTCTTTCACCCTGATAATTGCACTAATCTGTTGTAGATTTTTAAAATTGATTACAATGGAAATGATCATAGGTTATATTTCAATATAGAATTAGTTTCATTCTATGTTTGAATGAAATCATCCATGTTTGTTAATGCTTGGTTAATAAATTTACATATTTTGTAGTTTATATGAGTGTCTGGCAACACTAAATATATATGATATAGGGACCCCTATGCATTATAAGGTGGGACAGATGCACATGAGTTGAGAGTCTTTTTCTTGTTAATATGTGAGGAAAAAGTTGGTGGTGCTTTGGGCATTTGTCTCGCTGATATTAAAATCTTAGGTCGTTCAGTTCTTGAATTAAGCAGAGTGTATCTAGAGATTTACTGACTATCAAGATTTGAACTCTTAGCACTCAGAACTCCTCAAAATATCGACTTGGTTTCAGGGTTCTTGGAATTCTACAACTGGCTTTACATTGGCCATGGTTCTTTTTAAATAGAAACGCCATTTTAGCATAGTTATATTTATTTGGCTATTCTAGTTCCAATTCTTTCAAATGAAAAAATCTTAGGTTGGATGATGCATATCACATTGGAGTGCTAAAACACCTTTGTTCCAGTTGCAATTAATGCTATTCCTGCATTGAGTTACATGCTTCTTACTTCCAATATGCCTTTTGATCTTAAGGTCTGGCAAGCACTTTTGGCTGTTAGAGCACTTGTGCTACCACCCACGGAAGACATTGAGAATTGGCTTAAGTTTTCTTCTCTTTGCCGAAAAAGTGGGCGGATTAGTCAAGCGAGATCTACTTTAATTAAACTTTTACAGGTCAGTGGTGCATAATCATTGAAGCTTGGAATTTCTCATTGGCTTTTTGTTTGTTAGTTTTATTCATTTTTCTTCGGAAATGTATTCAGTATGACCCTGAAACATCTCCGGGACATGTACGTTATCATGGGCCACCTCAAGTAATGCTGGCATACCTTAAATATCAATGGTCACTTGGAGAGGATCATAAGAGAAGAGAAGCCTTTGCTTGGCTACAGGTATGACTGGTGCTGTCCTAGTTTATGAGCACGTATGAGAACCTTTTTGTGTGATGTTATGATTCATTTCTAATTCTCACACCATGAATTTGGCTTGTTTGCAATATTACTATGATAGAATGTGGCTATAGAGCTCTCAAGTTCACCAAATATACAGTCAGTTTCATCAAATGGTTTGATGAGCAGTTCAAGTACGAGTGTCCCACTCCTTGCCCGTGTATATCGTAAACTTGGAACTTGGCAGTGGGCACTTTCTCCTGGTTTGGATGATGATTCTATACAAGGTAGTCGGCACTTGCACTGACAATTTTTGTTTATATCTTCTGAAATTCTGTTCTTCTTCTTCTAAATATAATGTTCTTGCAGAAATTCTTGCTGCTTTTAGAAATGCTACTCAGTGTGCTACAAAATGGGGAAAAGCTTGGCACACATGGGCCTTATTCAATACAGCAGTAATGTCTCATTATACTTTACGAGGTTTTCCCACTGTCGCCGCCCAGTTTGTTGTTGCAGCTGTCACCGGATATTTCCATTCAATAGCTTGTGCTGCAAATGCTAAAGGTGTCGATGATAGTTTACAGGTAAAGTATATTGCTTGGTTCATAATATTTTTCTTTCTTCTTCTTCTTCTTCTTCTTTAGATGAGACAAGAAAAGTCACGGGAAATATGCATTTCTTGTTTTAGCTAAGTAGGCAATGGGAAATTTAAAAAAGATTCCTTTAAAGGATAAGTGTCTGGTTCGAAATGAAAATAATGTTGATTAACCCCTGATTCTTATATTCGTAGTGTTTGCTCGCAATTTAAGCAATCTAATAATACCTATGTACACAATTCCGTATTGTGGAGGCTTTTTGTAATTGTACCTTAGTATTTACGTTGAAATTGGATATTCATCCTTGATGGATTTTCTCGATCATGGTTTATCTGCTACGTGTCAATGTTCTTGGATTTTGATGGACCTTTTCTTTTGATTCTTCTTTCTGCTTCAGGATATACTTCGTCTTCTCACACTGTGGTTCAACCATGGAGCTACTGCAGAAGTTCAAATGGCACTACAGAAAGGATTTGCTCATGTTAATATAAATACATGGCTGGTTGTTCTACCTCAGATAATTGCCAGGATACATTCAAATAACCATGCTGTTAGAGAACTAATACAATCACTTTTGGTGCGAATTGGGCAAAGTCATCCTCAGGTTGGTTTTTGATTTCTTGACTCAATGGTTTCTGAAACTAGGATTTTAGTATGTTGAGAGCCATTGCTTTAATTGATTGATGCAAACATTACAGATATATGTTTTTTTTTTTTTTTTTTCCTTCCAGGGCATTTGAGCTAGGAATTTTCAGTTACATGCATATCCAGATATTTTTAGTAACCTGCTGTCTTAGTATTTTCTGGATTCAGCTTCTGTTGAAGCAGATTTATTAGGTTGTTGTCACTCTACCTATAATGTCTTGCCTTCCAGTTCCCTTAAGCTTATTCTTGTCCGCCCATAAAAGTGGAGTGCAAATAGCACTTTTTTTGGCAGACCAGTGGTTTATTCTTTATATTTATAGTTTCACGGTAACTATGTCTTGACCTCCACCTTCTCTATGCTTTTCTGCACCACTTATTTTGTAAAAATGAATACATGTTTTCGCTGGAACCTCGTTATCCTATGATTATAAACAGTACAACCATGAAACGCCAACGATATTGTTTAGCAACCATGTATAATTTCAAAAAAACTTTGTCATCACATTCTACGAATGTTAAAGGGATTCTATTCAAAATTTTGATGACGTTATTGATGCTTTTGGTGGAGATGCG
>JAYMTT010000655.1:0-11988 GCA_036898025.1 Hypseocharis bilobata
TAGTGTCCTGCAAGATTCTACTCTAGACTTAGTGTAGTGTAGCCCTTAGATTTTGACCTTCCACTTGATCTAAAAGATTCTGTAATATCATTTTATATTAGCTATGCATCATTGAGAATCTTATTATTTTAATCTACGATTTCATTGCCATCGCCTCATTCAAATTTTTAATCACCGAGCTCATTCACTCAAACTAGCTAGCTTGCTTACTTTTAGCAATTTACTCTTTATTTATCCAAAAATAATAAAAATAAAATCTTGGGGAATGTTTGGATGTCCTGATATGCAACAAATTGCTATTGAGTTGGGATGAGATCGACCTATTCTATATCTCAAATGCGGTTTTGCAGGGTGAGAACTGCAGACAAACAGGGCCTTGTAACAATGAACAATCTGCTTATGGCAAACAGAAGGATTAAAACATTGATTTGGCTTGTTTCTCAAGACCTGGATTCGAGTCCCAAAGATGAAATTATTTTTCTCACCTACAAGATTAGTTACCGAATTTTTTTGCACCGTCTCTTGATGTTTGATCTATATAATGCTTTGTTGTAGTTGACATTTACAATAGCTCAACAGCCAAGTGAAATAATGGTTTAGAGTTACAAAAAGAATACATGGTTTTGGTTTGGTATAACCCAGCTTAGCTTCTGCTTTCCCATGATCTTCTGCCGGCAGAAAACGTATAGCTGCTGGTTTGCGCTTTGCAGTATGTTTTTCATGAAAGAAGAAAATTTCTACTGCCTTCCTTTCAGTTGTCATGAAAATGAGAACCTTGAGAAAAGTGAGAGAGTGGAACCTGAACTATCACTTGCTGGACTTGGTGGAACATCTGTTGTTGAGGCACGGTAGGCTTGTTGACACTTCTGCACCTGCATTTGCATATAAAATACAATAGTTACAATCATGGCTTCGGAGTTCAGATATTTCAACTTGTTTCTCACTGTCAACAAGATCTCAATAGCTTTAGAAAGTGGCGAGTAGAATTGTAACACGGATGCATGTTATCATTTAATGTAGTGCATAATTGGGTGAAACAATGCTAGAAATGCCCAAGAAGAAAGCAGTTTCTGTCAAAGAGAAATAAGTTCATTGAAGGGTTTCCGTGCTGTTATATACTATGAACTAGAGGGATCTGCTTCCTAGAAAATATCAGATCAATCATAATTTTGGACTAACTGGAGCACACAGAAAAATGAGAATATTACCTCTTCGGGACTGAATTGAAGAAGCATTCCAACCACTGGTAACAGGGCCTCCACTTCACCTGTTAAGAAAATGTTTTATCACGGTCCATAGAAACAATAAGATATTGCAAATCAAGCAGTCAATCTATTACAGAAAGTACCTGTTTCGAGAAGCTTTAAGATAACATTTTTGAGGTATGTCATATCTACTCCTTCCCTCTTCTGCATTCTTTCCATGTTGCGCAGCTCAGCCTTCAACATGGTTTCCTGCAATCATGATGTTCAACATTTTGTATAAAGTACAAGGAGACGGCTAAAATTAATTTACAGTTAAAAGAAATAACATCCTTCAATTCAAGCAAAACGAAAATTGTGTAATTATAATACACAACGAGAAACAAGTGGTTAAACCCTTGATATTTTGAAAGAAATAAATGAAATGAAAGCAAACAATATATTAACTAGACAAACTCTTTAGACACTTCAGGGTACACTAGACAAACTCTTTGATGCGACTTAGCTCTATCTAGAGGTAAAATTATGTCATAGCATTGACCATAACGTCTTATCATCACTTGAACTAACATTCACGATCACTATGAAAAAAATTGCTTATCACGTGTATTGTCAAAATCAAATCACTCATGCGCGTAGTCATCAGTCTTCTCACCATATAGTCAGACAATCTAACTCAATTTCCAATTCCACTCAGCTTGTCCTGAGTTGGTGATACCTTGAGCTTCTCAAGAATACATTAATTACTTCGTTCCTTTAAATCCAGTATTACTGTTCATCTACCACAACAGTCCCCTTTAGTCACTCAATTATAAGAGCTGTTTCTCAATTACCAGTATAGAGCATAACGAGATACATGCAATCTGAAGAAAATGACACTTCCTTGTACCTGTTGGCCGTGAAGGCGATTTTCACGTTCAAGCTCCTCAATTTCCTCCTGAAGCAAAACAAATATCAGAAAATGCACTATATAAAAACAAATATGATCTAAATTTGGTTAACATACTTGAAGTGCTAAAATGTGTCTTTGTGATTGCGCTAGCTCTTCCTCTCTTTGAGCTTGTTGCCTAGCCAAAAGCTGACATTTCAAAGAAGTATAGTTAGAAATCAATCAAATAGTTTCTTTACCCGATACCTATAATATTTGAATGTGTAATTTCATACACATTACAAAAATGCATTTGATTTTGTAGTACATATGGTATAGCTGGAATTCTGGATATCATTACTTCGAGAGATGCAATCTTTAATGTAAATGAAACAGGAGTAATGAAAAAGACATCTGGAATTGGCTTAGAAAAATTAACTGATGCAGAAGAGAAATATTAATCCTAGATATTCCACATCAGCTCCTTAACACTTCCTAAGCATTGAGTATCAATATTATGGCCTTTTGGTATGATAATCCATAGTAAATTCAAAGGTAAAACCTAATAGTTGCTTTCCACATGTTTCACATTGCTTTTAATACTTATCATCACTCATAATCATTAGAATCATAAAAGCCTTGAGATGTGTGCGGGTGTGTAACATGGAATGCCCGCCAACATTTTGTGTGGATTGGGTAGACCTCATATACCCTAGGCCTATTCCTAATTCATGTAACATGTCAGTGGCGAGACTTTGGTGGGGAAGTGAACTTGGTCTCCCAGCTGGAAGGTTCCATCCCAAATCAATTGAACCACCCCGGGGGGAAGCACGCATAAGGACATTAACATCCTTAGGAGTCACCAATCCTCATGAAAACGACATTTAGTATTAATGACAGTTTTTGAAATTTAAAAACTTAAACTTTACATGGACAAAGCATGCAGCAGGTTTCATTGGATAGAAAATAAGAATTTGGTGGTTGCAATTTGGGTAATAAGAATATGAACCAGTACAAAGAAACAGTCTGCAATGATTCGAACAGGTCCCCAACTGAAGTGAGATATGTCAGGAAACTAGCTTGCTAGTTCAGTCAATTTGAACTTGTTCTTCTGACATGGCTGAAACTCTGCCACTTAGATTCTAGTGGCTCTTTGCTAAACTATCTCATTGCATCTATTGGGCATTCTTATATGTAAGCTATTGACTAAAGATTACAAGACAGGAGATTTCTTATAAAGATAGAAGGCTATACCAGAATCTGCTGCTCTGCCAAAGAGGTACTTAAGTTCGATGTATCATGTTTTTGTAGGGCTGAAAATTGTCAGTTTGGAAAAAATAAATGTTAAAGCCCCACCAACTGCTACAACAAAATAGTTTCGAATTTCAACGTTCATCTACAAAAGACATTGACAGTGTCACTGGAAGATGTCCCCATACCTGTATTCTGATTCACATCCCGGTCGTCCTGAGAATAAGCACCATTTTATCAGCGAAGGAGTACACATGGAATTAGATTAGAAAGTTGAATGACTACAAAGAAAAACAGAATGGAACTCACTGGTAGTCTCGATTCCAGAGAATGATTGAGATTCTTATTTTCGTCTAAAAGTCTTGAGATCTCCTTGTCCTTCTCCTCAATCATTCTATCGGCAAGATCACGGAATGAATCATGCTCCTCCTACAATTTATCAGTTAAATTAGCACAAGAATGAATTATCTATTTGTTGTTATCCAAACCAAAAAGCAACAACAAAATGCAAGGTACCTTCAATCTTTTAAACCGTAGTTTGAGTTCTTCTAACTGGTTTTGAATTTGCGGATCCTGCCCAGAAGGCACTTCACTTTGGGCCTTTAGCGCCTCACATCTCACTGCATTCTTAGTCTTGTTATTTCAAAGCTCAAATTATATGCAATCACTAAGGGCGTCATTTAGTTTAGGATAGATATATTACATCGCCATGTCTCTTCCAAATTTTGTAGGTTCATGTCCCATGCTTCTTTCTCTGATTGGTGGCGAGCAATGGCAGAATCAAGCTTTGACTCAATGCTTTTAATTTGTTCCTTTGCATCATTTAGAGCTGCATCTCTAGAGTAAATGTGGGATTCAGAAAGTCTTATTGATTGCTTTATACTTTACAAACACTATATTTTCCAAAGTAAAGAGTCCGAAAAATAGCATTCTAAGTAAAATGAAAACCGAAAACATACTAGTATAAAATATTTGCATAATAAAAGGAAGAATATCCCTCAACAAGTAAGATTACCTTTTTTCAAGTTCTTTCTCATGATTAGCCAACGCATCCTGAAGATTTTGAAGGGTTGTATCTCTTTCTTCAGCTATCAAAGATACTTCCTTTTCAGCCTCCTAAAAGAGGAAATAATTTTGATTAACAAATGAATTTTATATCTCCTATTTACTCCAAGTTTCTACTCACAATAAGGTGTAGGCAAGTATACATACTTTTAGTGCTTCCTCAAGAGCCTTAAGTTGTTCGGAGTCTTTTGCAGCAGCTATCTCTGCATCTTTTTTCTGGAGAAGTGTATGAGCACGGACCTTGTAAGAAGAAAATTCACTTTCAAGACGGCTGATCTGCAAGAAACACATTAACAGGATTATATAAGGACTAGATCAGGCATTTAAGCGATTGAAATATCACATCAGAGACACTTGCAGTTAAGGTAAACATGAAAGTAGTCCTAGGGCATAAATGCGTGTGCGGGCGTGCATGTGTGTGTGTCAGCGTAAATGAGTTATGAGGATTGAAGAACAGATAATATCAGATGAATCGCTATTATTATTGATGAGCAACCATAAGATAATGAATCTGCAGGAGCATGCACAAAATTTCTTTAAGAGAAATTTGGTCCATGCTCATGCACTTCTCCAAAAGATATGAAATTGCCAATGAACATTCTCAACTAAGCTCAATTCCATTTCGGAGTCTGACTTCCAAATTTTAACATTTACAAAAAGGGATTAACCGCACCCTTCCTAATTATAAAAGGGACAAATAACAGTCTAAAGCTTCACTTTTCCCTTCTTATAATTCCACTTTTCTTTATCTTCATTTCATTTGTAGAAATGATGCGGGAGAGAGAAGGAGAACAATACAATACCTCCTCTCTGGCAGCCATTAATTCAGCGTCTCTTGCATTTAGCAGCCGGGTTTGCGAGGACACTTCTGATTCCAGCTGACCTGCCCGATTAAAAGAGAATGTAACGGTCACTTTCCACTCAAATAAGTAATCACATGAAACTTCATTAAGGAATATGCATATACTTCTCATTTTGGCAGCTTCAATTTCAGCACGTATGCAGTTACTTTCAGCAACTTCCAGTTTACTTTTGAGAGTTTTGGAGGCAGCTTTCCAGCTTTCCTTTTCTTTCTCCTGAATGCATCACATGATTACTATAAATAGATTCAAGGAATACGCATGTAAAATAGCTGCTAATAATAGGATCTACAAACTCAGAACATATTCTGGATTCTGTAATGTGATAAAAACTATTTTTATCACAATCATTCGGGACATAGATGGGCATAGGGTACCAAAACAACATGGAATCTAGATAGAGGAAACAAACAGACAGCAATGTGTTTGTTAAACAACTGCAATACACCCCTTGCTGTTTGTAAAGTACAGAAGTCTTTCCCATGCAATTTAAGCCTATGAATGACCCAAATTGTACTGATCCAGATCTCTAATCTACATATATATTCCTATTTTATCTTCCCCTCCAAAAGACTTAAAACCTGCTCACCAGTCAACGAATACAGACATAGGTATTCCAAATTTCTAAATTTTGACATACACCAGATTGTTAACTGGATTCCCTCAGGCATACAAATAACCTCCATCTAAAGCAAAACAACCACCACCACATTTAATGGATCTAGCATAACATATGACTAAGGTACATAATGGTTTGCTACCACAATCAGTAAAAAAGAAGAAGAAAAAAAAGTTTGCATCAGAAGGCCCTTTTAGTAAACGAATAAGACATCAAATTTTCGACTCGTACATGCTCACGTTTCAGGTGAAGAAGCTCTCCTTTTACAGTTTCCACAGCAGCTCTGAGCCGTGCTGCTTCACCTGTTGAAGCAGCATCCATCTCTGCAATCTTAGACTCTCTCTGAGCTAGTAAGACCTGGAAGAATGATTCATTAGCACTGCATCTAATGAAAAAAAAAATGTGATCTAAAGCGAACCGTTAAATGGAGTAAAAGTAAGCAAAAGTGGCAAAGACATAAAAGAAAGAAAGCAGTTTTTTCCTAATGTTTTGCATTTCTACAACACAAGTTGAAAAGAAAAAAAAATGAAAAAAAGTGACCAAACGTGTCTAGCATGGAATAAACCTTAAGATTTTAATACTCACCTGCATTGAAGAAATCGTTTCAGTTGCTTTACTTCTATCAGAAAATGCATCAGCAAGTTGGGCTTCCAGATTCTCCACGGTCTAATGCAACAAACAGAGACGGGATTGAAGCTAAAACACAATATCTTATTTAATATATAGTATATAAAATAAGCACATTTAAGACAACAAGTGCAAGTGATACCTTCTGATGTTTAGCAGAGAGCTCAGCTATTGAAGCTTGCCTTTTCTCATCGGCAGCTTGTAGTAGCCCTCGCATATCTTCCAACATCTGTGACACAGATAAGACAGATAAAGAAAATGTAGGAACAGAGCATCGTTTTTTTTTTTTTTAATACGAATGAACAAAATGGCAAAACATCAAGTATGATCAACTATTGCAATTGGATACTTTCAAAGAAATAAACACTTACTACAATTGAATAAATAATTTGTAGTTAATGTACTTAAGAGAATCAAGCTGAAGAAACATAAAATCCAGTCATAATTGAAGATAAACTCTCTTTAATAAAAAGTTTGCCCCCAAAAGCAAAGCCCAAGACATATGATAAAGCTCAAATTAAGAAGAGGTTGGAATATCAACTCTATTAACTAAGACACCACACACACACACAGACACACACAAAAAGAAAAAAAAAGAGTGAAAAACAAATTTAAAAGACAGTACACCCTAGTGAAATGTAAAGTTAAATATGATTGAACCTCATTATTAAAAGTTTTCATAATCAATACACCAACTGTACAGTTAATCATCTAGAAAACTTCCATGAATATATTTGGGGTCATAATCACATTAGTTGGTCCTAAAGGAAATATAAACCTTTTGTTCACAAAATTATATGTCAGCGATCTTCTTCAACAATACTCCCCAACAAGAACAGGAGACACAAACATAGGGCAACTTCGATGTTGCCCCGTAGGTCTAGAGACACTTCTAATGAACTTTGAAGACTGTAATTTTACTTTTTCAGTGTACTTCTAGATGACTGAAAAAAGGACCCAAGGGCCGAATACTTTAGAGCACAACACAAGAAGTTTTTCTTGAGAGATTGGACATTTAACAGAATGTAAAACATATAAGGAATGAGGAAATCAAGAAGCAAATTATACCACAAATTTGATGATTAAATTACTACCTGATGAAACATAAGGGTCCTCTAATATTTTGACCAAACTGGCACAGTGCCCACACAAAAGAGAGATTATAATGCATATGATGGTACCTACCTACCTATACATAAGGCATACATGCGAACATCCACAAAAATAATGTGATAGTTGTATGCTATGTCTAAGCACAAAAGAAAATGTAGAGATCTCCATACAACAATAGCAAAGTTGAAAGTACAAAGCTGTGTTCTGGAACTGTAATCTAAATTATACAATAAGAACACACAAGTTGAGCATTGATAATTAATACCTGCTCTTTCTCCAAAAGTGATTGTTGCAAGGCTTCAAGAGCATTCTCTTTAGGTTCTAATGAACGGCGCAGTTCCTCAATGTTGTCCCGAAGTCTGGATGCCACTAGCATTGTTATAAGAAGAAGACAAAGAAAAAACAACAGCAAACAATACTACGTGGGAATTTTTATTCATAAGAGAATTTTTATATCAACCCCGCCGCATAATATCCTGATCTGGTTGGCATCCCTCTATACTCAAGATTTGACTTCCAAAGTCCATAACTTTTGCTTTTATACTCGTTTATGCAGCATTAACAGGTAATAATATGTGCCAAGTGATCTTTGATATATGCACGAGTATTACACGATATCATTTAAATTGATGTAAAAGAAACCCCCATCACAGTGTATACTTGGAATGGCTAGAAGAGAAGATTATAAGATGCAGGACATTGTCCAAGCCAGATAAAAAATGACCACATAACTTTCAGCCATCTAAATAAAAAACTATCTGGCAATTTTTGTTAGTTAAGTTTTGCATGTTTCAAGTAAAATTGGACAATCCATAGTCAGTAGACCTAAGAAAGAAGACCAATTTGATCCTCCAATGGGTGAATTACTGACCAGGAATTCAACTCAAAACAACTAAGCCTGAATGCATCCTTGAGTATTTGTACTCGCACATATTTTGAACTCTATAGCATGCATCATGCTTTCTCTTTTAGCCAAGTGGATACCCATAAAAGTCATTAAAGACTTCCAAGGGAAAATCGAATCCCGCATATAATTCAATAGAAAGATGTACAACCGTGTCGCATATTAGTCATGCAGTATCAGAAGAACGCTAGACAATGTCATCTCACACACACACACACACACACACATATTCATGTACTAGCTGGTCCTATTTGGCAGTTCAGAGATTTTACTTATTGTTGGCACTTCGTAATTGTTGCCTCTCCACATCCATTGCTTTCAACGCTTCATTTGCCTGCTGCCGCGTGCGCTCCAGCTCTTGCTGCAATGATGACTGTTGGGATGATGCTTTCTCAGCTGTTTCACTCACGTCACGAAACCGGGCTTCAAGGTCATCTTTGTCCTAGAAATGGACGTTTCTAAATATCAGGACTTAGTTTTCAAGCAAACACCCAAAAGGGATCATGGTTGTTGCTTATGACATGAAGAAGCATAGCCATAAAAAATCTATGTTTAGAAGTTATAATGAAAGTATTTCACGTGTTCTACTTATAGACAAACAAAGGCCATGCACTTTCTATGCCACAAATGAACCTTCAACCCTCTCACTTTGACTATTGACTCTACTTTTTCATCTTCCCCGAAAATTTCATTTTCGCTTTGCCCAAAGAACATTCTAAGTGTAATAACTTTTTTTTTTCTTTATCTATTTCACATGAACGAGACTTGCGAACTTGGTAACCGTACTAAATTGTTAACTAAATCACTTGTAGCAAGCATTAAACATGTGGACCTTGTTGAACTCAGTGACCTAAGTGATGTAGAGAAAATATTGGGTGCGCCAGGAGTATATGAGCCCACCAATAAAAAAATAATTTTGGTGGGACATACAAATCCAACAATAATTAAAAAAATTTAAATTTTAAAATGCGTAATGTTTTGATTGGAGGAAACCAACATGTGTAATCAATGTTGGGTTTATAGGTCCCACCAAAATTATTTTTTTATTGGTGGGCTCATATACTCCCGGCGCACCTAATAATCTCTCAGTGATGTGGGACCATGAACTAAGGGTTTTAGGCACACATATTGTAGGTGTAAATAGGCAATTTAACCATTTGATGTTATTTAAGGTTTCTGAGTTGCAGGGTTATTATTGTCCTTTCATGTTATTTAAGGTTTCCTTGAAGCTCCTATAAATACTATTGTTGTGACTATTTGTGAGCAGCTATGGATTTGGAATATCTTGAAGACACTAAGTTTGAGGTTTAGTTTATAATTCTTTCCATTTTAGCTTCCTATTTATTTTTGTTGTTGAATATGGTACTGGTGCTGCATCACATTATAATACACATACATAGGTTATGTAAACAACACAGGTATAAAGTTGGCAGGATACTGAAGCCCTCTCTGCCCTGGAAGTTAGCTATTTATAACCCACAATAATTCATGAGTGGATGCAGTAAACTAACATTCCGGCCAAGCTGCTCCATGTCAAAATATAAAACCAGGCATGACTATAATGAATACCCACTTCAAAAGCATAACCAAATGATAGTACCAGATTACTGACATAAAATTCGACATCCCTCGGCAGTACATTTGCTTCTAGTATTCTGATCTTGAAATAGAGCGGAAATGTAACATAGAATATGTGAAACAGTATCATGTGACAAACCAAGGGAAAAAACAGAATTTACCTTTTGAACCTCCTGAATACGCTGTTTTGCTCGTTTGTGAAGCCTGGTAAACTTGGAGTCAAGCTCAGAGTATTTCTCATCACGCTCTTTTATTTCTTGATCCAACTTCTGTTGAGCTATGCAAAGAAACCAAGCCATATATTCAGACTAAGAAAGAGATAAAATTTATCAAAAAAAAGCAAGCCACTCTTGAAAGATTGTACAACTGCACAGAACATGCAATAAAGAAAAGTTGTGGATATAAACAGGATGTCACTGAAAAAATGTCGAAAGCAGCACAAAAAAACCAGATAAATCTGACCTTCAGCTAGCTTGGCAGAAAGCTCTTGGGCCCTTGAATCTGCCTCTGAGTATAATGTTTGAAGATGCTTCAAAGCTTCCTCCGCTGCACCTCGTGTTTGTTTTTCTACGAAGAGTTCTCTATTCAAAGATTCTATCCTTTCATGGAGTTCTTTTTCAACTTCAGATTCCCCACCTTGCTGTTCACTTGCTTCTTCTGATTGAGGACCTTTTAGTTCCTCCAACTGAGACTTCAAGACTTCATTCTGAAATTTGACTTCTAGAAGCATTTGAAGAAGATCTTCATCTTGAGCATTGTCTGCACCAGAGTGGCCTTCATGCAACCCATTTTCCTCAGCAAGATTTCCGTTACTTTCATGTCTCATGACGGGCAACTGTTTCTCAAGCTTCAAAGCAACCTCTCCATGACTTTCTGTCATTTCGCCACCATCAACTCCCTCTGCCGACATTGTCCACCCTTTGTAATCAATCACCTTACTGCCCATGACATAAAAAAAATTTCAACCAATGAAACTTACAAGGATAACGTCATCAAGTGAACTAAGACATTGAAGATTAACAAAGAATCAAACAAGATGGTCCCCTAATTTTACAACTCGTTAACAAGCTAGATGCAGCTGAACCAAAGCACGCCAAGTTGAATTCGCGTTTCCATGCACAACATCGGTTAAAAGCTCAAACACAAATATCAATTTGGAGTTATCACAAGTTGGACGCAACTAAAATCTTCGAAGTCCGAGGCTACAACATGCATTAATTCAGTAATGCTCCATCTGGGTAGTTCACAATTCATTGAAGTCAAAAGAAAAACAGATTCATAACCTTATACCAAGTAGTTTTCTTAAATTGCCAGCAACCCATTTTCATGAATAACCAATAAAAGTAACCCGGATCTACCCAGAGTAGATTATACAAATCCTAACCCATTTCCTACAAAATTGAGTATAATCTGAGCAAATGATGATACTTGGATAAAACCCAATACACTGAAACTGTAATTCGAGCTGTCAACGGAATTGCAGAGATCTACTTAACACATATCAATCATTCAGATCCCAAAAGACAAGGGAATTCAGTAGTTTCAATGAGAATCATAGCCTACACATTTTTGGAAAAGAAAATTGAATATTAAGATTTGGCAATCACTGACCTGCCAATCAAGAGAGCTGAGAATGGATTGAGATTTGTGAAGCAGCTGCAGATGAGATTGTTTCGACCTGAAGCGAACTTCAATTTCTTCTATTTGAGCCTGCTAGTTCTTCGATTCTGGAGAGGGGGTGAGATCGCACAGCAGAGACACACACCACGGGCACGGCAGCAGTCAGTGCACTGACCTAACCCTATTTTTGGTTATGATTATATATAGGGTGGCATAACCGTAAATAATTAAAGAAACTAAAATATATTTTTTTATATATATTCGGGTACGGGTAGGATCGG
>JAYMTT010000656.1:0-11987 GCA_036898025.1 Hypseocharis bilobata
CCGATGTACTTTCTCGAAGGTTTTAGGAATTTAATGTAAAATATCTAAACTATCACATATAAACTCCAATCACAACACTTGCACATTTGTTTTCTCAAGAAATAAAAGAAAAAAAAAAGTGGGGGAAAAAGAAAAAAGAATATAGCTCATTCTCGTAACCTAAAATACACTATTTTTTCATCCCATATGCCACGATCTTTACTCTGTAAGAAATTTTAGATTTAGGGAGCAAGTGAAGCATTGCTACAACAATAACAAGGTTATAAGAGCTCACAGGATGTAGTAATTGATTCCTCGTAAGAACCTTGGTCTGGGTTGTACTCTACTACTCTGTCTTGTCTTCTTCCACATCACCATTAGATATTCCTTGACCCCCTTGAACTGGTCTAGCTTCTGGAGCACTTCTAACATCGACGGAAGGCATTGGGGATGGCTTTATGAGTTTCAAAGTAGTATCTTCCTTGTCGAACTCTTCACTTCCCTCTTCAGAGTAAGCATACCTATTACGAAAAGAAGAAAATACAGTGGAAACCGATTCTTAAAAGAAAGCTCAATGTAATCATGACGCCAACTAGTCTAAAATGCAAGGTATTTAGTACCTCGTTGAGTTCTGAGAAGGAGCCCAAAGAGCACAAATGATGCATAACATAGAAAAAGATAGGACTTGCCAGAAGGCAGGGACGATCCATGCATTTTGCCACTGCTCATTGTAGACATCATTTGCCTTGAAATAAAGCTGCACATATCAAATTATATTAGAGGGCTGAATAAGAGAAAATACGTATGAAAATATTAAAATTAACTCTCTGCCATCCTTTCTTAACAAGAAGAAAAAAGCTGATCCTATACTGAGATTATAATATTTTTCTGAAACATATAACAGTTTCTAGAGAATCTAACACTTTTTCAGCTGGATCTAGGAAAAGTCGAGGGAAAGAGGAAAAAAAGTTAATTAGAAATTTTTTACCTTGTTATTTCATTTCCCTACAGTTTTTCATGATCATTGAACCAAGAAGTATATATAACTTTGTTACGCCTCCAAACCATATTTAACAAAACAGTTCATGATAATGATGATTTTGAAATCCATAACTTTTTTTGCAAGAATTTTTTTCGCAAACCTATACTAACTCAATATATGCATTACCTCATAGCATATCCAACCCACGGACACAATAACAGCAACAGCCAAAGCATTTGTGAACTTCCTGTAGATATCTAGTTTGATCATCATCCGTCTAGCCTGTCACATCATATCAGCAAGCAAAATTGATTGATTAGTTAATTGTATGAAGTTTAAAGCTATCCTATTGATAATAAAACAGATACCAAGATACAATTTTTTTTTTATTAAAATGCAGCATAACATGAAACTGTAGCTTGTCCACAAGCCCCATATGAAAGGCACAAACAGAAAAAGAAATAAAAATACAAGTCCAAGAGGGGTACAATTCAGGGTTAATAACATTCTGCACATGTTCTCAATACAACAAGTAAAATCAAAATCCAAATGTCTTGCTTTTGGTTCACAAGAAACCAGGATTCGATCAAATCATAGTTTTTCTTTTGCTAATATACGTTAGTATTTTATTTCCTCCAATGTTAGTTCAAGATTAAATTTGGAAGTTAGCAGGGCTTCTGTTTCCAATTTGATGCCATAAAAGAACACTTATGCATTTTTCACTCTTCCATAAAATTACACAATAACATGGTTGATTTAAGCTCATAAGCAAATAAGAAACCATAAAATCCATCTAATATATAATTCCCATATATTTTAGCACATGCTTGAAAAGTTTATTTATAGATGAGCATCACAAGGGACCAGATATAGAAGCACTAACTTCTATCCCTAACTGCACCATACAGTATATAATTATTAATGAAACCAACATGGCTACGAGGAGAAAGGATATTAATATGAAATCAATATCCTGTCGAATATGTACCTGAAGCTTATTAAGAGTTGCAGAGAGGGATTTGAATATCCAAAGAATGAAGAAAGCATCCAAGATTGCCACAGGAAGAACCAAAAAAAGTCTTGCCTTGCCTGAAAGGTCACTGATTGCACCAACATTTTCTATCAGTTCGAGCACTTCAGATGCCACAAAGAAGGTCACTCCAAGCAAAATGACCTTCGATGTCAGGCCACCTAGGGTAGGTCTCACAACACCATAGCCCATAGAAACTGTCAGGATGATCAGACGTGCAATGGTACGTTTTACAGTACCAAAGGTGACTGACCATACAGTGATCCCAGTAGGCCTGATTCCGGTCTCACTGAATTCAGCATAGTCAAAGTACCAAAAAGCCATCTCAAACATACCAAGTGTTATCACCAGTGTAATGCAATTTTGCAATGGAAGAACTTCTCTCCAAAATCTCGCATACTGAGAGAACCAAAAGATTCCAAGTATCACAAATGCAAGGGACATGAATCCATAAAAGTTCATGAGTGGTGCCATTCTACCAGGTAGATAACCGGAAGGATTTTTCCATATAGTCTTCCCTTCAACTGCCAATTCCTTAAGATTTGGATCACAGTGAATAAAATACAAGTTGTACATCCCAGTTCTTGTAATTGGTATTGACTTTGAAGGCAATGTTGCAAAAAGCTCATCTGCATTGAACGAGATGCCAAATACTTGAGGCCAGCCTGGATTTTTGGTGGACGGGCGGTAAATGATTTCCCCTTGTGAACATACACCCAATTTCGCAAGATCTGCCGTGCAGCATATAGCTCTTTGGCCCCCATAGGCAGAACCCCCAATCATCTCCCTATCTTCCACCTCAAAAACAATGGCTTGAATCAATCCTGAACTGAAGTTAGAGAATTCCTCGGTTCTCCAGAATGTAGTCTTCTCAAAGCTGGAAGCATATTACCATATCAGATCACGTTAAGGGAATATAAGAGAAATAAGTAATTTCAGTACCTAATTTTACTGTGGAAGTCACATTTATGATCAATGAAACTAGACCTATTTTACAATCCTATATCAACAAGACTACACACAGCTTCATCAATAGAAGACATACTTGTGCCATAACAAGTCAAATCCTCTAATAGTCCTTAGGATTGTATGCGACGAACGGTAGAAAATCACATCCAATCTTTACATCTCATTTTGATGAAGCCTGCCTTTCTAAAACTGTACTAGTATCAATTTTATACTCAAAACTTGAGCCAACAAGCTTAAAAATTGCATTGATTTCTGCAAACAAGGGAGATTTCGATGAGCTCATAATCAGTCTGTTCTTGTTTTCACTACAATCGAACGAACAATTCACAGTTCACTTCGCATCAGGCATGCATTTTCTCACACATTTTCAATTACATTACTGGAGAATTTCAAATTCCAAATAGGATCTTAGCAAAATACAGTAAAATCTCGAAAACTAAACACCACCGCCAAAGAACAACCACGTAATTGAGCATCAAAAAGCTAGAGATCTCGTCCGAAGCATGCAATCCTAGAGAGAGAAAGCTGAAAATTACCGTATGTAAGAGTCTCCATTCGAAGAGCTGTCGGTGTAGTTCTCGTTCGGGATTGAAGAGTAAATTCCCTCGCTACCTCCATGGACGACGAATGCGTTGCCTCTGTTCACAAATTTCTCGGTTCTGTACTCGTGAACTGAGGCCTCAACCTCGAGGCACAGAAACGATACACTGAGCAGAGACAAGACGGCGAGCAATCTGATAGTCTCCGTCCGCGCCATTGTTGTTGCAGAAACTAAACCCTAATTCTGGAGAAGAGAAGGTTATGGATCTGATCTGGCGGTGACGAAAATGTGAATGCGAAGCGAAGAGCTTCTTCAAGGAAGGAGCAGAGAGCAGAGATCTTTGTTCTGAGAGCTAAAAGCCGTAAGTGAAGAAGACTTCACAGATTGGGCAAGTGTCTGATTACTGTAATCAGAGTAGACTAATGGTGTTGAGAGATGATACTATGTGTCGCATGTACTTTGTAACCAAAGTCTAAAACCGTCTGATTGTTGACTTTTTTAGGTTAAATGTAAACGTGATGGAGCTTAATGTAAGATTGAGTGTGTAGGATCATTGCTAAAATTCTTTCTTCTGTTTAATATTAAATGACAAAATCAAACTGTCGATTTTGGGCCCAGCTAGTTAGATCCAATATATGATATTGGGCCACGGCCCATGTAAAGCCAGAATTGTTTGGATTGGATTCAGGACAATATTGCAGATTTGGAATTATGTTGTTCGTATGCATAATAATATCTCAGTTATTATCAATATTTCCAGACAACTTTGAATACAAAAATACTCGAATTTTCTTGTTTATTATCAATATTTAGGATCAAATTCTCACTTTCATTACATAACTCCCCCCAAAAAAAAAAAAAAAACAGAAAAAAGAATCACATATAAACACAATATTTGAAAAATTGACCTAAATTGATGAGAATTTCTAGCAACACCAAAATAATCTGCAGTATTTCATTGTGGATTAGTGGTGAAGCATAGAAAACAATACAAGTAATTGGGGAGGCTTAGTACTGAATAGATTCTGGTTTGTTTGCTGGATTCTAGTTCACTAATGGCCAATCTTGCACGCCAAATTGAATCATACAAACAAGTTTAGAAATTGACAGAGCAAATACTGAAGATTTAAATGAGAAATCTATCTGAACAAATAACATTTTACTTCACTACTCTATGTCAAGGCATAGCACCAACACATTTTTTTTTTTCTTTTTTGTATTGAGAGACAAGAGAAAGAGAGATCATATCCAGCCCTCGGCACAGCTCCTAGCACCAACCGCGATAATATTTGCGGACATGGCATGAACACACATCAGTCTAAATCAAGAAATTCCATTCTTTTCCTCATAGTACCTTTAAGGTCCGTAGCCTCTCTTTCTGCCTTTTGTGCCTGCATTTATATAGCGCAGCTGTTAAAGAATACCATTACCAAGGACAAGCACAATAATCTTTGCTACTGAAACAAAATAAATTTGAATAAAGCCAATATATTCCTTGTCAGATTGGTCAAACCAGATTTAGATAGGATAATTAAGAGAAGATAGAGAGGGAGATCAAATCCACAACGGATAGAACCGCAGTAATGAGGCATGTAAACCTAGTATTATCTCTAAATCATGACACATTATACTATAAGAATTCCCCAATTATCTACATATATAATGAATGAGGAGAACAAATATAACCACAGTATAAGTCTCTTTTCTCTCTCTCTTTACTACGATTTGTCAAAGGTAACATTGATCTATCCCTTAGGATGGCTACCTTCCCATCCCAAATCACAATTTGGACCAGCAAGATCCTCCTTTCACCAAGAAAGGCTACCACTCTAAAGGCCCAAGATACCAAATTAATCCTTCACTCTATGATACCAAGTTAACCTCAATCCAGGGCCCATATCACCACAGAGCAAACTACCTACTATGTAACCATTATTTAAAAATATACAATGGAAGATAGTCCAAGGAGAGTTTATGAGTGATGGAGTCAGCCATGAAAAGTTGATAGTCTATACAGAATAGTTTTCACAAATAAAAACATGTACTGAGACAAGATGACAACAGTAACACTAACCCTTTTAATTTCTGCTGATGAAACACGAGTCATATGTGGGGGAAGGTCGTCCCTCTCTGAGTCCTATCAAATCAATTGAAAATGTTAAGATGGAAGACTGCATTGCAAAAGAAAATCTCAACATAGAAATTCAACAAACTCAACATACCAGCTCGCCAATTAAAACAACATTCTCCCCACGAATTACATACAGACCCAGGGGAATGTCACAGTAAAGTTCACCGACAATGACTCTTTCACATGCACTCTCAAGGACAGCATTGGCTGCATACAAGAAATACTGATATTTTATTCTATTAAAATATAAGATTGTGAAACAGTAAATAATCAGAAGTACAAAAATTGTACCAAATTGATCAAAAGAACGAAGCATTCCCAATAGCTTTCGACCATCTCGCAGCAGTACAAGAAGTTTCTCTGCAGCACAAAAGAAGTGTAAAGTTTGTATCAACATCTCATGCAAACGTGGCAGGCAAGTAAAGGTTGTACTAACATTCACTTAGAAATGCTATTTATCCATGATTTAGCAAGCACAGGGAGAACCAAGAAAGCCTCTAAATAGGAAAACAAAGCTTCCAGCAAAAACTTTATTCAATCAAATCCCTCATGCAAACATACAACACGATTGTGAGTATTTTACTGTATTTCAATTTCCGAACAACGTTTGATGAAGCTCAAAGCTAGAAAACAAACCTGATAATAAGGGCCATAGAAAGTAAGATATTGACAAAGTAACCTCCATGTTCCAGTTCAAATGAACAAGACAAAATATTATGCTAATCCATAGCTGGTAAAGTTAACCCTGATATGACACAAGAGTTCTTAAGCAGGGCAACTAGTTCACTAAAAAGGTTCTACATTCTTTAAATGCAATAAACTGCGGATATATTCAATACACTCTATATTTGCAGTTCAACTCCTCATCTAGCATTGATAGGCTCTAAAGCCAAAATGGAAGCAGCTTCAAAACCACTCCTTTTTCTATTTAATTTCTTCACTCCTCTCGAGGAAACAAAAAAAAAACATTGGTCATTAACCATTCGAAAATGTTGAGACACAAATAAGACTATATATTGACAGAGTGGTGTTAAAAGATTGAAATAGGACTATACCGCTTCCTCTCTTCCCACTCATGTGAACTTGGCTACTCTAGATAGCAATTTAACCTAAAGATTTGTCGTAAATATTTGACATATTCTAGTGCACTGTTAATAGAATGTAGTGTAAGCTCAATGTTTAACAGAAACATCATTCTTCCCTCTTCAGGCATGGCCAAAGTATATTCCTTAGCTCAATAAGTTAAGGGATCAGTTTGTTCAAGATTGCCACATCAACACGTGCAGACACACATCTAAGATCAGAATCCATTGCGAACACTTAAACGTTGTTCAGTGTTCGCCCAGTAGGTTCATTTTAATACATTGACATACACTCTCTCTAAAATGAAGAAATCATTCTTTTTCAAACACTGTCACCTGGATGCTGCAAATCCATTTTGTCACCAGATCAATATTTCCCTATCAAATCATACTTTAGTCCTTAAGCAGCTCTGATGCGTTGCAACTTGCAAGGCATCATTGGGTCATTACAACTATCATCTAAAATTACAGTAACACCTACAAAATTTAAAACAGGCTCGACTTTTTCCTTTCATCTCAAATCAAAAGCACTCACCAACCCATTATTTTCAGAATACCCATATCAGTCAGCTGGTAGCTAAGGTAATAATGATTCAAGAAACTGAAAACTAGTAGATTCCATTAGTATAAAAAGTTCAACAATTTCACCAAACTAAAATCTATATCTCAAAAATTGAAGGTTTAGATTAGCTACTTCCAACATCAATGTTACAGCATATGTGCATACATGTATAAAACAATTCATATTAAAGGTAAAGCTTACTGTCAAGATAGCTGGCAAGAGAGGTTGAGAGGTAGATATCTTCAGGGCCCGCCCAAGACATTGATGAGCTCAAAATTGTTTCGGTATCACAAAAATGACCGAAAAATTCTCAAGAAACCAAAGAAATAATAGCATTGGCAGCTCAGATTCCTCTAGCCGCCTCACCACCCCCTTTCAATCCAACAAGAAAGGAAAATCCCCAGAAAAACAATACAGAAATCAAAATGCAGTAGAATCACCAATTATCCTCACAAAACCTAACTCCAATCACCAAATTCTTCAACAATTCTCGAATATAACAATATTTCTTCTGACAGATCCAAAGAAAAAACCGCTCGATCGAACCAAAACCCTACTAACTGAGTGGACGTGGACTAATTCACGTTGCCTCCGTCGCAGAGCGAAGAAATTAAAGATTTTCTCTTCCGGATTGAAGGGACAGGTGGTCCGGAGAAGCACTCAGATCCAATCGCACCGGAAGTTTCACGAGAAAATGGAAAGGAAAATGATATAGAGGGCGAGAAAATTAAAGTGAAAGTGCGGGAAAATTTTCTAGGGTTTGGGCTCTGCGAATAATTGAGAAATTGGTTGCTCCATTTTTGTTGATTTATCTCAAACCATAATGTACATGAAGTTTTTTGAAGAAGTAGAAATTTGAGTGTAATTAATTGGAGGCGCGTTGACTACAGGAAAGGATGAGTACGTGGCATTAGCTAACTGGTCAAAAAAAATTGTTTTTCCTTTGCTGTAATTTGATGAAAAAAATAAACAATTACCTTCACCTCTTTCTTTTCCTTTGTTTGTTAGTAGCCAAATATTTTTCTTTCACAAGAATTTATTTTTGAATTAAAAAGAGTTAGTTATTTTTTTTTAAACTTGGTGGGAAAATAGAAAATTATGATCAACTTTGTCAAAAAATAACATCACTAGTATTTATTTATTTATTTATTATTTAATAATAAGTTGATATTATAGGTTAATTTTCATGCATCATAATAAGTAACTAGTTTAAAAATGACTCAAAAACAAGATATTCGCATCTGCTTCTGAGAATTTATAACAAAAATACTCTCAACTCGACCCCAATTGCATTACAATTTACAAGTTACAAATTAAAAGCCATAGAAAAGAGAACAAAATGGTACTAATACATACTGGAACTTTGTAACCCAAAAACTTCATTTGCAGATAAAAAAAGCGAGAAGAAAAGGGAAAGAGTAAAGCTACTACAATCATCATTTGGTAAATATTATTTCACCACAGCCTATAATACAAAGAGCAAAACTTAGCCCCAAAAATATAGAATGAAAAATGTAGAGAGAGTGTCTAGCCTTGCCACAGACTACAGAAATCCCTTAGACGATGATTCGGGTAACATGTATTGTACTGTCTGCACAGACACAACCATGAAAAAAAGGGGAACCACCGCCAACGGAACAAATATCCTGTCTCGATGATCATGCATTGCCATATCGGCTTTACAGTTCTGAAGTTTCAGCTCTACTACATGATCTGAACCGAGTTCTAAATTTCAAGGCATGAACCACTGAATCTGCATAAAGAAAGAGGCATGTAACATGTTAACACCCAAAACATAGGTTCTGCAGAAAAAAAAAAGAAAAGAAAGAATTTTCTCATGCCAATGAGTCTTCTTACCTTGTAATTAAAATCCTACTAAAGAGGAAGGCAGATTTAAATCTCTAGAACAATATCTGCGATGGAAAAACAAATCAAATTAATGCCAGATCTTTGTTTTATGTTCATGTCTGTATTATGTTAAGCATACACGCTAAAAAGGAACTTACATTCAGAATCTGTCTTGACCCATTTTCCATCATTGCCTTTCTCCTGTGTTTCATCTTCATTGTCTGTCTTTGCCATCTGTTTGTCCTCTAGGTATTTCTTCAAATTCAATGATGATGTCCGATTAGAATTTTGAGCGAAGATCTTCTTGTGAAGTATTGTTCTCAAAAGCTGCAAGTGATGTTATAGAGAGAGAAAATATTAACCAAAATCCCGAAGTAAGACAATAGGTCATAAGAATGAAGCAAATTTGATAAAATGAAATATTTGTCTAATTTCCATGGCATCGAAAGGTTGCTTGCAAATATTTGAAGAATTAATGCATATATAGGCTTATGTATGAGTTTTTTTGCATACCTTCTCCATTCTTGACTCTTGAAGTGAATCTCTCAAACTGGGTGCCGGTGCAAACCCACTTCTACACACAAACATCTTCTTGAGAAGGAAAGAGACTGATTTTTTCCCAATTCCTTTCTTACTTTTTTCTGCACAGATCTCCTTGCACTTGCCAATGATAACACTAATGGTCCGGTCGATGTCTTCATCTTTATGATCATCTGAATCACTGCATAGTGCATTACTAATTCTTCGATCGACCTCCAAGCTTGATGGGCAATTGAGGAATCTGTCCAATGGGAGATCTGAAATCTGCTTTTCCTTCTCGGGAGTAGGTTTTCGTGTTAACAGCTTTGTCAACTCTTTCTGTAATTTTCCAACCTCTTCAGGTGTGAAATCTGAAAAGTCATCAGATGAGGATGGATTCTCCTCAATCTCATGGCAGGATGGAGTCTCCTGAATCTCTTGGCTTTCTACTCTTTCTTTTAGATCAGTGTTTCCAAAAGTTCCAATTGCAAGCAAACTATGAGGCCAGTCACTGAATTCTTCACGAGGCTCTTGCTTCACAACCCTATGATCTACAGAATGAGGCAAAGAATTAGAACACGAACAGATCAAATGAACCGCAAAATTTACATGAAAAAACATGCTGCAAGCAAAGTTTAGCATGCTAATTGTCATGTGCTACTTTTAACAATCTTAAAAGATGTATTTCACAATGTGTGATATCTGTACAGATAAAGTTAATGCAGATGCAGAATTATAAAAGTATCCTAAATGTCCAAAAAGCAGCTGATTGGATCTGTAACCTTAATTAATTATGGTTAGCAACTTCTCTAAAGCTTTAATTTATTGGACTTTGTGAAGTTAAGATTCATAAACTAAATTGATATCCAATATTATAAGCATTACAACCAAACATCCTGTGTGATACAGAACAAAAATGGAAGACTCCGTGATCACTTCATACTTCCCTACACCACTCTGCCATCTCATGTTTGATTTACAGTCTTGACCAGATAATCTTATCTTAACTAAGCTAAATTTAGAGAAGAAGCAAGTGGATTTTAACCCGACCAATTAACTTCCATTTGGTTTGAATCTTGGTCCGACCCAGACCAGCCTGTTAAGTGTACTACTGTTGACTTGTGTTATGCTTGCACTCTACTTCTCATACTCAGGCTTATTGGTATAGTTGACCCCTACTTCATCTTGGTGCCACCAAATACGCTTAAAATTGAAACTATACATAAAATGGAAAGCAAAAAAACAGCATGAAAAAGATTGAAGAATGCTTACGGGTGGCTGGAACAGTATCTGGTTTTTTGTTCCCTGGTCTCCCAGTAAGCTTAGTTTGCATCCAACCAAAGAGCTGCAACGAAATAAACACAAAATACATTCCATCTTCAATATAAACTGATCGTAAAGAAGAATTCAGTGAAACAATACGCTTATGCTTATGGTTATGATTTACTTACCTTCATTTTCAGAGCTACGGCTTAGAATTGTTGGAGCTGCTATATCTGAAGGTAGGGGAGGAGATGGTGGTGGTGCAGCTTGATGTTAATTAAGAAATGGGTGGGGATGTCCAAAAGCAGATCTTAAAAGCCAATGGAAATGAGAATTGAGCTTTGGGAGTATAAAACAAAAGATGAGGTTTTGATGAATTTCATGGCCAAGCTGATTTCAGTAGCTTCCCATTGGTTCAAGTTCCCAAACTAAGGCCTTTTAAGTTTGAACACACACATACTTTCCTTATATCTTTGTATCTACCCTTTATTCTGCATATGTTATACAACTCCTACACTCACAACCCACTAGCACTAGCACAAAAACATTCTCTTCTACACTTATGCATGAATGTCTAATTCTATACAATAAAATATATTATATATCTGAGGATTTTAGGGGTAAATTATTTCCGGAACATCCTCTGTACGTATAGCCCTTGTGTCACTGCTATTACCCGTCAGATTGTAAATGAGCAGATCTTAAGACAAATAAAGTTGGAAATCAATCTCTATGCACTTGTTATCCGACGGTGGCAGTGACTCCACGAGAAAACGTAGGGCTGCAGATGGGTTTGAGAAACAGCTTGTAATATGATATTAGGGTCGTATCACTACCACATCCTACTTGGACATGCCAAAAATGGAGGATCCTTCTCATCCTAAAATGGAGATCCCATCAGGAAGGCTTCAATTTACAACTTGTGACATATATTGGTGCAAAATTATGTGTCATCTACCAATTTTCATTTCTTTTTCAGCTAAAAAAAATGGTCATGCCAGAAAAAGAATGACACACTAAGGGTGTGTTTGTTTCAGGAAAAACATATTCTCAAAAAATGTTTTATAAGTTTTCTGGTGTT
>JAYMTT010000657.1:0-11983 GCA_036898025.1 Hypseocharis bilobata
AATCTTTGCTTGATGGCTTTTGATGATGATGACGTGGATGATCTTGATGAAGAATCTGACAAAGAGATCACCGAAGAGGAGTGCTTAATGGCAAGCTCAAAAGCCAAAGACGTGTGTTTGAGGTTCGTCACAAAGGACAAATTGTATTTGGATAGCGGATACAAATCGTTTGGTTCGTTGGACTCCGATGACACCACGGCGTTATCAAAATTTTAAGCCAATGAACCGATTTTTCCCCCGAAATTCTTAGCCATCACCGTCATCGAAACAGCCTTTGAGATCGCATAAAATATAGGTTTTTTTTACGAGAAATGATTTTTTTTTTCAAATTCGATAATCACTCAGTAGTCTGAGGAGAAAAAATTTGATTTTGAAGAATACCCAAAACGAGAATCTAAATTTATTGAAAAAAATCATCATTGAGCTGAGCTCTTGAGAATTTCTTAGATCCATCCTTGCACTTTACAATCTCTGACTTGAAGTACTTCTCATTTTAATAAAATTCGAAAAGCAATTCCACCAATTTATTATCAACCCAGAACAAAAATTCATGTGGGTTTGAAGAAAAAAAGAAAAAAACAATAGCTTTGACAAAAAATACCTTGAGCGTCGATCCCAAGCAAAGGATTGGACGGAGAAGAAGCTACTGAGACCATACAAAATATGGAAAATGAGAAAATGCCCACGAAAATACACACTAATCTACAGATGTTCTTCAACAAAATATGTAAACATAAGTTTTTTTCAGGAGCTTCCTAGCCATCGTTTGGTTTCCGAGAAAATGGTGTAAGAAAATAAGATAAAATGAAAAAAGAAGAGATAAATGGAAGGGATCAGAGTGTGGACTTAATTGGCTGTCGAAGGAAAAAAGAAAGGACATGAGGGGTAAAATTGTAAAAGGCTGGAGTGTTTGGTGTTTTGAGTTTGAGTCCCACATCGAACATGTAGTGAGGGATAGGGGAGATGAGTGCCTATATAAAGTATATGAGTGTGCATGTTAAAGCATGCTTGCTTGGTGGGCTTGTGGCCTAGTTCGGTTATACCCATAACCGATCCGAAAAATCGATAATCAATATTCGGTTATCGGTCTCGGTTAGTAAAATTTACCTTTAAAATTAGGTTAGTATTTTTGACTAACTGAAGAAAAAAATCGATTTCGGAACCGAATGCACACCCCTACTGGGTGAGATGAGAGAAGTTAAAGTGTAGCCTTCTTGATAAGTACAAGAAAAAAAAGGAAGAATTATTTTTTAGGTACATGTACTTTCTCAAGGTCACCAAATTGATATTTCAACTTCTAAAAATGTACGATTAATATCTCAACTTATCAAAAAGTCTAAATTAATACCCGAGCACTAACACCGTTAATTTTTCCATCCATTATGCTGACGTTCCAGTTAATAGTCCATTTAAAAAATATACATATACACAATTTTTGCAAATGTCACTTTAACTCCATGATGGCAAAGCAAGTGCCATAGGTGAAAATATTTTTTTTTAAATGGTGTATTAACCTTCACATTAGCATAATTGGTGCTTAGGTACTATTTAGGCTTTTTTAAGTATCAATCATCTATTTTTAAAAGTTAGAATATCAATTTGGTAACCTTGAAAAAAAATACAAGTACTAAAAAGAAATTTTCCAAAAAAAAAATACAGAAGAGAAGAGAACATAAATTTTTTTGAAAAGCGACTTGGGCGGGATGATCGGACCACGTGGCTGAGCTCGCAAATTCGACCGTTGTGAAAAGCCGCTTACCTTGTTCATTCAATAAAGCCAAACCAAACCAAACCATTTGTTTGTCCTCTTTCCATCTCCTTCCTCTCTCGGCTCTCAATTACTCCATTTCTTCTCTCTCGATCTCTCTTTCTCTAATGGCGATCGCGGCGGAGACCCAACCTCAAGAGAAGGTAAACGCAAGAAAATTGATTCGATCTTAAGGTTTATTGAATCTGCAGATACATGTGGATCTAGGGTTTTTTGTTTTTGTTTTTCTTTTCCTATGATTCTTATGTATGCGTCTGTGTATATTTGTGTATGTATATGTCTGTTTGATGAAGAATAACAGCCTTTGATGGATTTTAGATTCGAAGGGAACCAAGTCAGGTTCTTTCAAGAATTTTCTGAAATTCGGAAGAGGGCAAAGAAATTTCTAAAAACGTTACTTTCTTTTTTTTTTCTTTTTTTCTTTTTGCTGTTGTTGAGAATTTTTCTTGATAACTGAACAAGGGCTATCACGTTGGGACGGGAGATTTTGTTAGGTTGGAATTTTCACTCAATTTGAGGAAAGAAGCTTTCGAATCTTAGATTCTGGTATGGTTTTTAAGTGTTGTATTCATGTGGTTAGTTGGGGATTCTGGGCTAGCTAGGCAGGTTAATTATCAGAATTTGAAACTGCATTTTAAATTTCTGTTATCTAGATTTTTGTTATTTTCCTAAGGCGAAATTAATTTTTGGAGAATGTTAGGGGTTAACTGTGGGTGGGTTTCATTTTTTCAGCCTTCTTCAGAGATCTCGGCAGTGGAGAAAAAAAGATGGACACTGAATGACTTCGACATTGGAAAGCCACTTGGACGAGGAAAGTTCGGTCATGTCTATTTGGCGAGAGAAAAGAGGGTTGGTGCACTTTTATTCAACTGCTTAGTGTTACTTTCATTGCATTTTATCTTATGCTGGTACATGATTCTTGTTTTTCTTATCCATGATTATCACTTTTTTACCGGTTCGGATGCAAAGATTTGCTTGTGTGTGTGTGTGTGTGTTGTTCACTTTTTGATTTGTTCTTAGTCTGGTTACTGAGAAAATTCAGTTCATCTAGATAAAATATAGTTGACTTTTTAAGTTTTATATTTTCTGTAGCCTGAAAGGGAAGCTTACCTTACTGATGGTTGTATTTTATGTTCAATTCTTGTTCGGTTACCTGGTAGTTTTGGGGATTGATTGTAGCCATTCTTTTTTCCATATTACTGGCAATCAAATGAAGCATTTGCGATCACTACTGTCTATGCCCAGTTAATTAGAACATTCATGACTGTGTTTGCCCTTTTTGTTTATAATGATCTAAGATATCAGGGTTCTTTTTTTTCGCATAAGAAATGAATGGCTGCTGCAACATCTATTTGGTACTTTTTTTTAATGCTTATTTATGAAATAACTCATACGGTATTTATCTTCTGAACAGAGCAATCATATTGTAGCACTGAAAGTGCTCTTCAAGAGCCAGCTGCAACAGTCACAGGTTGAGCATCAGCTTCGCCGCGAGGTTGAAATACAAAGTCATCTTCGACATCCCAATATTCTACGGCTTTATGGCTAATTCTATGATCAGGTAAAAGAGCTTTTATGTTAATTTTGTTGCAAACAAAATAAACCTTTTGTAGCTGATATATATGGCTGACTGACCTATTTGATTTCAATGCAATTATTGCAGAAACGAGTATATTTGATCTTAGAATATGCAGCCAAAGGTGAACTTTACAAGGAACTGCAGAAATGTAAATACTTCAGTGAAAGAAGAGCAGCTACTGTGAGTTTATTTCATGCCTTGTATCGAATTTAGGATTTTCTGCTCTACATAACTTCTTTCTTTTATTATATTAGAATTTTACATCTGCATCTTCCCTGGCTAGCATTATTGCTGTTTTAACCCATCTGATTTATTACCAAAACTGTTGGACAGTATGTTGCGTCATTAGCTCGGGCACTCATCTATTGTCATGGGAAACACGTAATACACAGAGATATCAAACCAGAGAACCTTTTAATTGGTGCACAGGTACCACATTCCATAATTTGATTCTTCTCATTTTTTATTTTTTTTCGTTTTAAGAGTGCTATATGATTCTCGATCAGTAATTGTTGAGATGCACTTTGTTCTTATGTAGTCAATGTGACCTTTTTTTCAGGGTGAACTCAAGATTGCAGATTTTGGGTGGTCGGTGCACACATTCAATCGCAGGCGGACCATGTGTGGCACACTGGATTACCTCCCTCCTGAGATGGGTAAATATATGCAGCAACTTTTCTTATAAACACCTTATTTTTTACTTCATAATGTGTTTGGCTTGATATTTACAAATACAAACCAAATTGGCATCCAGATTGGTTCTCTATAAAAAATTATTATGTTTGAGTCTACTATCAATATACTTTCAGAAATGCGTGAAAAAGCTCATATGGACAACCAAATTTCATCTTATTTACTGTTTTTCTTGCTTGACAGTGGAGAGTGTAGAACATGATTCAAATGTGGATATCTGGAGTCTTGGCGTCCTGTGCTATGAGTTTCTATATGGGGTCCCTCCTTTTGAGGCGAAGGAACACTCTGACACATATAGAAGGTAAGCATGATGACTTGCAAGATGAATGACGTGACATGATCTTATTGAGCAGTTATAATTATTCTCTCATAATCACTCTGTCAGATAAGAGAAAGGAGAAATCAATCACAAGTCCTCACTCTCGGGTTCACTTTCATATTGCTGATTTAGCTTGTAAATGGTATTTACAGGATTGTACAAGTGGATTTGAAGTTTCCTCCAAAACCAGTTATCTCTTCTGCTGCAAAGGACCTTATTAGTCAGGTCTTATTTTTCTTCCATGCACTAGAACCTGTAGTTGTATTCTCATAAGACTGGTTCACTATCAATTTAGTTCTCAAGTATTAACATAAGAATATAAGTCTGAATTTGTTAAATCTTTTGGGTAACAGATGCTTGTCAAGGATTCTTCAAGGCGCCTGCCACTACACAAGCTTCTTGAGCATCCATGGATTATTCAAAACGCTGAACCCTCCGGTACATATAGGGGTTGATTAACCTTATTTGCACGATGGCTGCTGGTTTATGGAAGTAGTGCACAAGACCTTACTGCTTGATTCTTCCTGGTGGGCTGAAATAGCTCCTTGTATACAAGTTCCTAGATGTGTTCTCTATGTACTGTAGACATGCCTTCTCTGGTGGATGGAAGTAGTTCCTTGTTGAATTTACCGTAACTTGTATTATTATTGTGGTTTCTGCCAAAGAAAATAATATTCTCTACATTCTTTTCTGCTTGCTATGCACACAGAAGCACAATGTATTGCAATCACGAGAGTGACATTGTTGACCTGGGCTGAGTCCACTGAATTGTATTTTTCTTCGATTTTTTCAACACTATGGGCTTTAAAATACAGGAGGGGGTCTAGCTGGAGAATTCTTGGCTATTTTCCACTCTTTGATCAACTCCAGTCTAGTCGGCGGAACCAAGTAAACCCATAAAAAGCAAACTAATAGAGTTAAGTGCAATAAAAGTTGGGCCTGGGATTTTCACCGTCCATCCTAATAGAAAGTATTTTAACTTAAAAATACACATCACAAATTTTGTAAAAAAAAATTACAGGGAAACTATGAGATTTAACTTAAGTTTTACTGCAGCGAATCCTTTTAAAACAAAATAAAAAAGTTATGACCTTCATTCATTCAAAGTGACAATCAGCACTTGCATTTTGATTCTTTAAAAATGATTTGGCACAGTTACACCTTAAAACATCAATCAACCAACCAAATCATTGCTCAAGAAAAAAAAATAGTGTAAAAGTCAGAAAATTCGCTTGTACAAAAAGTAGAGTTAACCTCTCAGTATTACAAGGTGAAGTCAAATTCAAATTTCCTTAAACTGCAATTCCATGGATGGGAGGTTGAGGTAGCTAACTTGGGGCCACTACTATATTAAACAGAAGGTATCTGAAATAATCTCTAGTTCTTCCTTGTTACGTCATGTCGTGCTAATGCTAGGGATGTTTACAGACTTGTCGTCTTTACAATAACAACTGAGTTGGAGGTTCTTCCTCTTTCTTCACTTCAGAGACATCTTTGGAGCTCAAAAAGCTTGGCTGGTTTGTCGATGAGAGTAATCTTGCCCACATCCTGTCAGTAATCACAACCTTGTTCTGCCTTTCAATGACACGCTGTACATACCAAAATTCAAACCACAAAAAGATTGTTAGGAGCTCCTGCCTCCCAAAATTATATTCTGTGGTTCGACTCAAAGGGAGGATAAATGAAAATCAAACTGTGTGTAGAAAGTGTGAAGACAAAACAAAAAGATTACCTCCATGTTAATTTTTAATTACTTTATAATACCTTGGACTGATATATATCCAAAAGGGAATGAAGGAAAAGAAACTTAAAGGTTAAAAAAATTCCATTCCCCTCGTTACTAATTACTGCAGTTGCAAATGAAAAGGATATAGGAATGTTCATTTCAAATTATTGCATGATAATTTCTCACAACAGTTTGGGAGGGCTTAAAAGTAAAATGGAGCTAGTGCTATGAAGTTCTTTATGTTGCCATTTTACCCTTAATATTATGAACTAAAACCCTCAATCAACATATCCCCCTTTCCGTCCAAATGCAAGCAAATCAAAATAATGCAACTTAAGGGAAAAGAAACATACATTGAAAGGGATGTAAGCATGTCTGCCATTGACAGGGCCAACTGTGAAGCCAGTATACCCTGCCATTGCCCCATGCACTGCACTTTGAGCAAGAAGTGTGCAGTAGACATTGTCGGATGCATTGCTAGGGATGGCTCGGATCATGTATGTAGGATCTGTCAGACAATTTGGTTCCATCAGATCTTGCTCATATCTCTAAGTCACATTTAAGGAACAAAGTAAGTAAACAAGTTAAGATAATGTCTAAGCTCACCAACCTATATATTTAAGATTGACGGCCATCTTCCTCTGTTTTGCAAAATGATCCTACAACAACAAAAACAAAATGTTGTAAGTCAGAATAAATATACCTTGATGGGTCCATATATAATTGAGGCAGCGTTCACCTATATACTTGCCATGGCAGAAAAGAACAAAAAAAGAAGAGAGACATGCAAAAGATTGGGAAGAGTATCAACTAAGTTGGAAACAAAGAAGTCTGGATCTGATCAGGCTCATAAATTCATATAACAAACATGGATATGAAGTTCGATGCAATCAGAAGCCATGAAGTAATCACCTAAACAGAGATTTAAAACAAAACCAACATGTGAGATTTAGGGAAAGCATTCTAGATCTGAACAAATACCCTGATCCTTTGAGATATCCATAGTCCTACATCTTGTAGAAGCTTGTTTCCAGAAGCATCTTGCTTGTCAATAGACTGCAAACTCTCTGAAAGAAGCTCTTGTCCAGCTCCTTCAGCTATCACAATAATCATGTGTCCATTTTCCTTCAGTCGCTTTTCCATAAATTCAAAGAGTCCACCTTCTCCTTCAAGATAGAAGGGTGACTCTGGAATTAAACAACAGTCCACATCACGGCTGGCAAGAGTAGCATACATTGCAATGAACCCTGCAACAATAAATCCGAATGGATTGCAGGAACTGCATAAGACTTCTAACTGAAACATGAGACATACAATCACAATAACATAGACAATTGGAGAAATAAAGACAACCATGCAGTTCAAGCTCTAATCAAGTTTTTCATTTTAACTCCCAAACTCAATGGAGCCTATTTAATTGCTTTGGAATCACAAAATAGATTTTTAAATCTTTAGATTTTTTTTTTCATTGATGGAAGTGCACTAGCACCAAAGAATATTACAGAGAAAGCAAGTGAAATAAATAAAACAGGATAAATCCACCTTGCCTCTCAGGCTCCAAGGGACATTTTGGATGAAAGGAGATTGGAAAGTGGTAAGAGGTAGACAATAGAAAAACCGAATATGAGTATTTTTTAACATTTCAAACAAGTCAGTGTGCAGTATACATGCATGCTTTAGTCCTACTATTCCTGTTCTGAACAAAGTTACATGAGCTAGCATCAAATCTATTCCTTGGCCATCTAAACACTATTTAAGCTTTAAAATAGGAGACCACTTCATCTTTATAATAATTCGTACTATCCTATTTTGTCGCGGAGTATTGTAAGATCAACGAACACGACAATATGATGGTAAACAAGTTTGTCATTTTCTTAATTGTATTAATTTCTACAAGATCATACTTTAGGCAATTTATTCATCCATGAAACTCATATAAAAACATCAAACACAGTTATGAAGCTCACCGCTGTAGCGTCCCATTAACTTGACAACACCTACACCATTCTCAATACTTTCAGCTTCAACGTGCGCCGCATTAATCGCACGTTGAGCCTCCTCAACAGCAGTATCAAAACCAAAGGATCTGTCAATAACCTGAATTAAAATAAAGCGACTTAACATTAACTTATTTCATTCTTGAAAAAAATAAATGATAGGATAAATTGAACTTGTACAGAATAAATTTAGGTGTCGTAAAAGTAAGTACTGGAATGTCATTATCAATGGTTTTAGGAATTCCAGCCACAGCAACTTTGAGGCCTCGCTGTCTGATTTCCTGCAGAAACAAATTTTGCATTCAGCTTAACGCAATTAATCACTGTGTGTGTCTGCGTACGTGCACATGTGTGTGTGTGTAAGAAAGAGAGAGAGAGAGAGAGAGTATACAGCCTATGAATATTTACATATGCATTAGATGTTACAAATGTTTATCTGAAAATTATCAGAGGGTATGAAATTTTGTATGTGACCCAAGCAAAAAGCTTAAATGGTTTTTGTGAGAAACTGATACCATACAGTACCAGCAAGCAATTTTTTTCATTTTTTATTAACTGACTAGACATGTTATCAGATGGTGATAATTGAATTCATGAGTGGTGACATTGAAGAGTAGAAGTGTAACTAGTGCAGACTCAAGCTAAGCACAGATTTACTATCTTGCACAGTTCCTGACAGATGGCGGCATCATTTAAATGTGGAGTCCATCAATCAGTTATTTGTTTCATGACAATAAGAATCCAAAAGTATTAAATAACGTTTCCAAAACTCTAATCCTGATTTGATCCTCTACTTTACTATAAGCAGCATTGTTCTAGTTATATGATTCTCTAACACATGAATATGAGATACCTCAAATATTACAGCTGCTCCCCTTTGAGTTCCGTCACCTCCAATGATATAAACCTGAAGAGTCAAATGTTATAATCATTACTTAAGCATGGGAGTTGAGTGCCAAGGCAGTACATATGTATAATGAATTCTAAATTTATGCATCACAACAAACATCATTACAGGAAAGGACTTTAATGACAAAACTTATGCTCCCACAGACCTGATTAATTCCACGGTCTTGAATGCTGTCAACAATCTTCGACGTATCATGGCCTCCTCGTGACGTGCCAATGATGGTACCACCACGCTTATGGATGTCATTGACAACCTTGGGAGTTAAAGTAACAGTATTTTTGGAGTAGAATCCCCTATATCCACCCTACAGTAAGAAGTGGAAACATCACAAAGTGCAACAAATTAAGTCAGAACACAAGAATAATATACTTTTATGAACAACCATATTAAATTTTCCATTTCCTATTTTAGTTTTTAAGAGAAAGCAGTTAGTGTAATACTTCTATCAGTAGAGTTTGTACATGCAACAACTGAAACATTTGCAATTTTGACACTAAATATACACACTTTTTATGAGCTAAACCTGCTAATGAGGTTCAATTTAGACAGGTTTGAAACATATATTGCAGCTCCAAGACTAATCTCCTTGTGTTGACACGCATTTACAATTAATTATCTTATCATTGAATTCTTTTAGTTAAGAATGTAAACTATGCCCGTGTCCTGTATCCTCCATTTGGAAGCCGCAAGACAGCAGAAAGATGGCACCATAAAACAGAGCTTACACTTGAATGATGACGGAAAACACATGAGATGTTCTGAACTACAATTAAAAGATTAAATAAATCCAAATCTAGTTCAAATATCATCTTTTACATTTTTTTTTAAAATTAATAATTGTAGTAAGTCCTAACTACTTAGAAATGCTATTCACAGCCATAAATATACATTCGGTGAATTCTCCTGATGAGATTAGATTGAACATGTTCTTGGTTGAATGGAGATAATGTCAGAGGTTGTGTTGTGTGCTAATGCTATTAACATTAGTAGGGGAAATACACATCTATACACATAAATATATGAACAAACATGTAATTGTGCATTTCTTACCATAGTAACTTGCAAACTTTAGAATATATTTCATCCAAGTTAAGAGGTAACATGCATGCTACCTGATGTAGTTAAATTTTTCAATTTAACAACTATCAGGAACTTCAAATGTTAGTTTCGATTGAGAAAAATGTAAACAATATGGCAGAGACATGCCAATTAAAAACAACAGAAGTATTTAAATATTTGATTACTTAGGTCTTTTCTGGAAGAATGTTCAAATATCATGCTCCCAATGTTCCAGGACTACAGATAATATATTGAATTTGAAGTCTTATATGTAGATGCAATCACTTACGTCTATCCCAAGGACTTTGGTTACGCCATACATGTGATAAAGGCCACAAACAATTTTTCTGATCACTGTGTTGAGCCCAGGGGCAGAAACCACTACATGTTACAATCATGCACTTCATCTGACTCGAAATACACCTGAGCAGCATAAACAACAATCAAGTAAAAGAATAAACAATATCATCACTTCAACAGTAAAAATACAAAACGACACGCCATACCCTTTGGTGAGGCCTTGCCCGCTGGAAATGTGTCCCCTTTGGACTACTCTTGTGAACAATAATCTATAAGAGTTCATCCAAACATGGTTTGACCATTAATCACAACACACAATGTGTAAATGCATCATTTATATACTAAATACACAACCAAAATAATTCCTAACTCCAACAAATTGAAAGACCTAAAACTAAGCTTAAAATAAAGTACACAAGCACACTAAAAGATATATGACTAAATTTTCAAAATAGAATGAAACGCCAAACTCACCTTTTGGGCAACTGTATCATCAAGATTAACAAAGTACTGCCTGAAATCATCGCATTTTTGTCATGATCATTAAAATGCACAAGCAATATAGTTGAGTAAAATGTCTCAGATTATAACTTACTTAACAAATGAATATGGCCAATAAGCAGGGTTGATATGCAATGATTTTTATACGTTTGCCAAACAATCAAGCAATATAAGATCAAATTTCTTTTAGCCAAAATAAAAAAAATAAATATATACATGGATACTACAAATTACTTGAAGCCATAAACAAAAAAAATGCAAATTAAATTACCCAACTCACTGGAAATAAGCAAAATAATCCAGAAACTCACCTACACAAAAAATCAACCAATTCATTGAAAATAAAAGCTAACCAGACGCCAACGTACCCAAACCAGTTAAAGAAACCAATCTAGAGAGGAAAGTAAATTTTTTTGCTCAAAAGATAACAAAGTTAACAAATACGAATCACAAAAGCTATAGATTTTGAGACGGGTATCTCATGTTTTGTGACAACATGCTTTGAATCATGTGTGGAGAATTCAAATCAATAATAATTAATTAAGAAAATACTTCACCTTCTGTTAGATCCCAGGAACCTTCAACACTTTCAGATTCACCTCCCTCTTACTGTATAAAACAATTCACATAAAATTCAACAGAATCGTAAGAATCAGTGAAAAAGAGCATAAAATCGAATGCTCACATTTGGCGGACAGTTTAATTGAAGACCTTCATGAAATCCATGGTGGATCGTGAGAAAAGGCAAAAGAAGAAGCAAATTCACCGGTTCCACTTCCGTGCTCTCTCTTTGTCCTTGCTCTCTCTTTGTCCTTGCTCCGCTTCATCGTCGCTGTCCCGCTTCATCGTCACTATAAGAGAATAAGTTAAAACTGAATCTCAGATTTGATAATAACCGGCGGCGAAAAGACTTAACAATCTCTACTTCACTGTTAAGCTTAATACAAACATTCAATCAACGACACAAATGAAAAGTATTCAAATTTCACGAATGAATTATATACATTAAACCATATAATGTCGAAAAGAAATTGGGTTATGTTTATACTAAAACGCAACAGAATATTAAAATTTGATTTGATAAAATTAATTTTCAAGTCAGGGATCTCGTTAACATTCTATATATTGAAA
>JAYMTT010000658.1:0-11980 GCA_036898025.1 Hypseocharis bilobata
ACACTCTCTAATTTCGATTTTTCGTCAAAAATTTGTTGTTTACTTTTTCTTATTTTTGACACATAGACACTATGTATCGCCTCATTGACTTGTTATGGAACAACCAACATTACTGACAAGATCAAGCTAACAGAAAACTAACAAAATTTTGACGAAAAATCGAAACTAGAAAGTATTTTTGACTTTTCAGAAATTAGAGAGGGTATTATTGATATTTTGAAATACCTCATGAGGTGTGCACGTACTTTGCTCAAATAAAATTAAAGGTTCCAAAATTTGATTAGTAAATCCAGTATTCAGCGATATTACCTGGGCAAAAAGAGCATCAATTAAATTTATTTCATTTTGAGTTTTGGGGCTTTTTAGGCTCGTTGGCCGTGACATGAGGTGACCAAGAGACAGCAAACGATGTCGTTTTTTGTTTGGACGTAAGCTGTCCAATATGGCTTGGCCGCTTTGACGAAAACAAATTCATATATTCAACCAAAAAAGGAAAGAAAAAAAAATAAAAAAATCCTGGGTCACAATTAAAGAGGGCATATCCAGTCCCTCCAACCACAGAACAAGAAAAAAAAAAAGCAAAAGAAAAGATAAAAAAAGATATATAAAAAAAGATATATAAAAAAGAAGAAGATACAAAATATACCAAATACATGGAGAAATAAGCTCCTCTTCTTATTTCGTTATTTGTTCTCATACGAACCAGAGAAGAGAAGATCAGAAGAGAAGATCAGAGTAGAAGAGGAGGGTACTGGTCCTGGTCCTGGTCCTCTCCTCTCCTCTCCTCTAATTAATTACCCATGGCTTCGCTATGTCTCAATTCATTACCTCTCCCACCTTCTTCTTCTTCTTCTTCTTCGCACAGACTCATTGAAGCATCATCATCTTCTCCTTCTTTTGGTTCTTCTTCCTATTCTCCGATCAACAATGTTAGCAGCAGCTTGGCAATAGCAGGAGGAGGAGGAGGTGCCTTGAAGCCAATCGTCGTCAGTGGCAACCCTCCCACTTTCGTCTCTGCTCCTGGTCGCCGTATCGTCGCCGGTTCGTTTTTTTTTTTTTAATTCTTTCAAATTTTCTTTATGAGAATTTTTCAATTCTCGTATTTGATGATTCTCTGAATTGAGATTAGTGGTACCAGTGTTTTCTGTCTATTTTGTTGCAAGTTCTGCATGTTCATTTCTGTACATTGAATTGAGGAAATAGGTTTCTAATATTAGTTACTGATGGAAACTGCTTAGAGATTAATGACACAATTTCCTGCTAAATGTGGTGCTAATGCCAATTACAAGATTTTTATTTTGAAAATTTTGTGTTAGCTGGCCTTAAATCATGCAAATTTGTATATACCCTGTGAATGATGTTTGGCTTAGTGTGGTCACTATTTCTAAGCGATTTTTGGCTGGGTTATGAAGTTGTGATTGGATAGTTTGTTTAATTGTGCTTTCTTGTATGGTATGCATGCTTAGTTGGGGATCTGCATGGAGATATTTATCAAGCGAGAAGCGCACTTGAGATTGCTGGTGTCTTAAGTTCTGATGGTCAAGATTCATGGACTGGTGGAGAAACGGTATGACAATTGGAAAAGATTGTTTAAGATTTACATTTCAAATACAGCAGAATTGTGGTTATCATGGTGGATGAGTTAAACCAGCACTTGACACATTCAAATTGAGAAAGAAGTACATTTTTTTTTGTCTAATGTACAGAATGCTTAGTAATAAATGAAAACAAGGCAGCTCAACTGCATGAAATACAAATAAGATGTAGAAAACAAAATGAGATGATAAATTGTTTATTGCTCAATCTTTAGCTCAAAAGGCAAAAAGAACTTAGTTAACTGTTGCGAGTTCCAAAATTCTGATCCTCTTCGGTACTTTCTTTTCCCTAGAGCCATACTCGCCTCCACCCCTGTTATTACTTTTTTCTTTTTACCACTTTAATGTTTTCATGATAAAAAGAATATTTATGACAATCAACTTGTAAAAGTAATTGATGCTATTTAGCTTATTTGAGACCTACATTGCGATGAGACGTTTGAAAACTCTCCTTATGCAACTTACTTATCAACAGAGGGTCCCAAGAGGTCCTGTCCTGCTGACGTAAACTTTTGCTCCAAAAGCCTTTTCCATCAAGTCTTAAGATTTATATTTGAGACATCTAGTGGCAAGGATTAAAAAGTTAAGAGAAATGTGCCAATATTTCCGCATGGAGATTTACTGGTTGAATCTTGCTAAATTGTGTGGGCAACTCTGTGTAACTTATATTCTGTTTTTCTCCCTCCGAGAAACATTGTAGGGAGAGGGGGATGGGTTTCATTATAGTTTGCTGTTTTTATGATGTTAATGACTGCAAAGATACTTTATATTCCGTTCTTCAAATAAATAGATTACTTCTTGATTGGTTAGCTAAAATTTTAAGTGCTGAACATCAAAGATTGGAAGTGACTTTGTTTGCGAAATTGCCACTGTAAGATACTTTTGTGATTGATGATCTAAATCTTTTGACTTGTAACAGAACCTATGATGTATCTTACTATATCATTTGAGTGGGAAGGTTCCAAGCAATGATGATCTTCTTTTGTAAACTAGGTATTGGTTCAGCTTGGCGATATACTTGATCGAGGTGAAGATGAAATAGCTATCTTATCCTTGCTACGATCGTTGGATATACAGGCGAAAGCTCAAGGTGGAGCTGTTTTTCAGGTATGTTCTGCTATCAACTGTAACAGATTTTTCTGCTATTAACAGAAATCTGTGATGCTGAAGTACTGAGCTTCCATATCTGATTAGCCTAAATGCAGAACAAGCAAATGCAATATCAAGCATTAATTTTAATTCCACTGTTGCATTCATATGTCCTTCTGAGTTTCCTCTTTGAATTTGGATAACTATTTGAATACTTTTTTCTTAATTAATATGCTGATAATGTTTCTGTCTTATTTAGGTCAATGGAAATCATGAGACTATGAACGTTGAAGGAGATTTTAGATATGTTGAATCTGGGGCCTTTGATGAGTGCTTTCATTTTCTGAAATACCTGGAAGACTGTGAAGGTGACTGGGAAGAAGCTTTTGTTGGTTGGGTTAGTGAATGTGAAAGGTGGAAAGAAGACCGGAAAAGCCAAAAATATTGGGGTCCTTGGGATCTAGTGAAGGTATCAAAACACACAGTTTCCCTAGAAGAGATCACACTTCGCAAAACAAACACAACTTTCAGTTATTTTATCTCAAGAAATTTACTGATGAAGTTATCCGTATATTAGGACAGAGGCAAAATGGAGCAGTAGCCAGATCAATCCTCCTAAGACCAGGTGGTTCATTGGCACGCGAGTTGTCACGGCATCCTGTTGTTCTCAAGGTTAATGATTGGGTCTTCTGTCATGGCGGTCTTCTTCCTCACCACGGTATGCAGTACTGCATTTTGACAAAGTAGTTTGGTCATATTATCATTGCCTTGTCAAACATATTAAAGAAGTATTACATTCGTTTGAAATGCCTGATAGAGGTGTTGGTCTTCCACAGTTGCATATGGCATAGAGAGGATGAATAGGGAAGTTGCTCACTGGATGGTAGGTCTTAGTGAAAGTGATAGCAGTCCTCACTTCCCTTTCTTAGCCACCAGGGGCTATGACAGTGTTGTTTGGAACCGCTTATACTCCAGAGACATTTCAGATTTGGAGGATTACCAAATAAATCAGGTAAAATCTTTCGATGATGATGCTATTCTCCCCCTTTCTTAATACTCAGCTCAAGGCTTGGAAGGTTAACTTGATTTTCCACCAAACATATAAGCATAAGGTTTTATACCTATTAGAGTAAATCTTGAAGATTTTGAGACTTGATTTGTTGGTTTCTTCATGTTTCATTGAGCTAGGTGATTTAATTTGCTCCTTGGTTGAATAGTTGTTTCTCTGAAGTGAGGAAATCGTGCTTTGAGTTTTCTGCAATTGCTTTGGTATTTTTTGTTCTTGATGACATCTGGAACTAAATGTGTTGTCAACAGATACGTTCCATTCTTGAGGAGACACTCCAGTCAATTGGTGCGAAGGGAATGGTGGTGGGGCATACTCCTCAACCTGCAGGAGTAAACTGGTATGAGGCCATACTTAATTGCTTAAACATCTATGTGGAGTTAGTGATTGAACATACTTTCTAAATTAGTTCTGTATCCAGTCTTTGCATTGTGAAGTTATATGTTTACCATTCACTAATTATTTGAGTATGGGATTTTACTATGCAGTGAATACAATTGTAGTATATGGCGTGTTGATGTGGGGATGTCCAGTGGAGTTCTTAACTCAAGACCAGAGGTGAAGTAAATTTCTCAGTGGCCCAGTTGTTTTAGATTTACATCGAGGAGCAACTACTTTTATGCACTTTTCTAGGCATCTCAAGAAGATTAAGCCTTAATTCAGTTCCATCAGTCCCCAATATCCAAATTTTATTTGTGTTTTTATTGGTTTTCTTTTTCACTTAATACCTTGTTATAAGAGGCACTAGAAGGTAATGGAGGTTATATTTTCTCTTCACCAGGTTCTAGAAATAACAGAGAATAAAGCAAGAGTTATAAGGAGCACACGGGACAGACTTAGTGATCTCCATGTTGTTAATTATACATAAAGACAAGCAAATGAGTGTATACGAAGGTATAGCATACACCTATTGTTAACTTTTCCATTACTTGGGAAGAAATGATGGAAAAATTTATTGACTTTATTCCATCATCTTTTGAGTGATATAGCTTGAACTGCTGTTTTCATGTTTGTTCGTCTACAGTTTACAGGAAAACACTACCGGCACTATCTTAGGAATTTGAGTTGCTAATCCATGGACGACATGCGCAGATGGGTTACTTGAGGACAGAAAGGATGATGGTTCTATGTTCATGCACATATGTAAATCAAGTTTTGTATATTGGCTTTGGGACCTGAAATCAAGCTCAACAAAACAATTTCTACAGATGTATAATCCGGATCATGCTGTCAAATTTACTAGAAGTTGCTGATCATGATAAGGCAGCAAATGTTGTAAATTGACTTATTTATATGTACAGATAGTGTATTCCACTGTGTTTATCATCATTGTAGGAAATATCCACCGACGAATTCATGCTACTTGCTTATTAGTATAAATTTTATAAATATTTATCAAATATCAACTGCACCCATTGGAAGGTTGCATTATCCATGTTTCTGAGCTTTATAAATGCACTATTTACATTTTGAAGATGGGCAAACTTATATAGTCTGATATGAAATTATGCATTTTTGAGGGTGCACATCAACACCAATGCAAAAGAATTTCGAGCAAAATAGTTTTTATTTTTTTTAATCATGTATCTCTGAAACCCAAATAAAAACACAGTGAGAGTAATTTACAATCTCTTGGTTTAATTTAATATCATGTTGAAAGATTTCCTCTCCAACAAAGAAGAAAAATAATAATTTAAAAAAAATATTTTTTTTTTTAGAACTGAGAAGAAAAGCCTAACCTCGAGTGATGCCAACGAGGACTCTTTAGCGGCAAGGGTTGAAGCCTATAGACCTGGAGGTTCAAGGTTTGAATTGCACGAGACGCAAATCTCAAGTATTGACTGCAATCGTATAAGACGAATGATCACATCAGACTGAAATCGTAAAGACATAATTTGTTTGTGAGACCTCATCGTAGTTAAATAATGTACCGTTTTTATATTTTCATAAAAAAATCATTTAATAATATTTAAACAAAATATAATCTTTAATTCCCAAATTAAGGGCAAGTTTGTTAACTTCAATTTTGTGAATAAAAAAGTTGTAAATAATTTCCAAAAACTCAGTCATCACATAGGCAATGTCACAACAATAATGACCAAACCTGAGATACAGTTGAATTAAGCAGTTGGCCGGTCTATTTGCTTTGGCTTTCATGCTTTGCTACCTCCAACGTCTACCTTCGTAAACTCCGCTAACCTAAGCACCCTGCGCATTATAAGATTCGTCGCCTCTGTTTCTACACTTCAGTACATGCACACCCTCCTCCACCACTACCACCACCCTCTTATCCTACGCATCCCCGCCATGGCCTCCTCCTCTCTCGCGCTTCCGTCAATTTCCTTCAACAAGCTCTCTTCCGCTTCTCACGAGTCCTTCAGGAGCTTCGGTTCCTCGTGCTTCCAAAATGGAATTCGCACCTTTAATGCCAAAAACATCTCTCGATCTAGGGTTTTCATGAGCGTCTCTGTTGGATCCAAGTCCACTGTGGATGATGCATTGTTCTTGGACTACAAGCCCAACACTGCTTTCCTCTTTCCAGGCCAGGTCAGTTCAAGCTTCACCTCCACTATGTTTGTATATATTGGGAGAAATGAAATTGACGAAAATTTAATCGAAATGCTGTTATAGAAATAGTGGAAAGTTTCTGTTCTGGAGATTTTCTATGAAATTTTGTTGGAATTTGATATGAAATGTGGCTAATTCTATGGAGGATTGGGAAAATACTTGCTTCTTGGCACTATGTCTCTCTCATTTCACTGTAATTGTAGCTGAATTGACTGCATAATGAGGGAATTGGGTAATTAGAGGTTGGGGTTGTAAAACTGTATTGCTGGTTGTTCTTGTAAGCGAAGTGACTATGGTTCTTTTACTTTTAGCTGTTTCCTGAAATGAGAAAATGTAGTTTGGCAGTTCTAGTTGGTTGGGTTTGTTAAGGGGACATTACTCCCATATTGCTTCTTTAGGTTTTCGAGTGATTTAGATATTCATAGCATCTTTTAGAGTGAAATCATTTGGGATAATGAAGCCATGAATACAAATGTTATTAAAAAAAAATGAATGTATTAATTGATTTGGACTTACGTAAATGATCATATGTCAATTGAACAAAAATTTTCTATGAATTTTAGTCTCGTAGGTATATAATGATGGCTATAAGAAATGTATGAAAGGGACTATTTGAAGTTTCTAAATAACCATGACTAAAATGATTAAGAGACTGGAGGGTTCTTCTTTGACTTGTTTTCTGAAATGTATGCTGGATGGTTGACCCTAAATTAATGGAGAAAAACTTGGGACTGAAAAAACCTTATACGAGCAAGAAAATCTCACAAATATCCCTGAGGTTAATTTGTCATGACATGGATTTAGAACTGTGGGATCAAGTTCTACAAGGTCCTTTCCTCTGATACTGGCAGGAGTATCCTCGAAAAGCAATTAATAGTGCAATCTGTAGTTCATCCTGTTCATGCTCATGGTCTAGGCCTAGGCATAAGAAGAAAACTGAATGACTTATTTCCTTGTCATTACACAATATAATAACTCATCTTTTTGTTACATATTACTCAATATGATAATGTTGGCTAGCATTTATGAACATGCTTCATTTGACTCGCATACACATCTTTTTTTTCTTCTAGGGTGCACAAGCTGTTGGAATGGGAAAGGATGCTCAAAGTGTGCCTGCTGCTGCTGAGTTGTACAAGAAAGCAAATGATATATTGGGGTAGCATGCCTTTCTTGTATGACTTTTTGTGTTAACCATGTTGGTTCCAGATTTATGTCCTCTTTCTGGGAACTATTGGTGCTGACTCCCCATGTCTGTGTTTTCGTGACACTTACACTGATATTCTGGTGCATGCAGGTATGATCTTCTTGAGGTTTGCACCAGTGGACCAAAAGAAAAGTTAGATTCAACTGTTATAAGTCAGGTACTTCCTGCTATACTAGATTCCTTTAGTTCCTAGTATTGTCTTGGCTATTATGTTGTGTCATTTATATTGTTAAGATGGACTAGCTGCAATGGTTTGACAAATGTGATTGTGGATGCACTCTACTTCTCCAATAACAAGCATGTTCGTCCGATATTTCCTGCATGAAAAATTCTGTCAAGTATGTATTGGCTTTCATAATTTGCCTATGGACATATAGAAAACTGTGATCTTTGCTTATGTATAATTTCATGTAAGGGAATTGTTTCCCTGAAGGTGGGTCCTTGTGTGAGAGAGCCCAACCACATCTCTTAAGAACTATCAGTGCTATCAAATGTTGATGATGATGTGATAAGATGCAATATGTTGTTACGGGGTAGGTTTGCTTTACAGTCATGGGTTAACGTTTGACTCTGTTATTGCAGCCAGCTATCTATGTTACAAGTCTAGCTGCAGTGGAGGTACTTCGTGCACGTGATGGAGGTCAGCAGATAATTGACTCCGTTGATGTCACCTGTGGTCTGAGTTTGGGAGAATATACTGCTCTAGCATTTGCTGGAGCCTTCAGGTAAGTCATATACTATAAATCATGGAGTTACTTCAATAATAAGATGCATATAAACCAACTGTGGAGCACTTCGTGGTGGAAACTTCTTTTTCCAACATGTGAATCTTTGTGGTTCTAGATCTAGTTCATTAGTTATCAAGATTATCTGGATGGTTATTGTAGGGCATTCTGGAAGCGCTGAGCTACTAATTGAACTTTCCATATGGATTTTCTTTCAATGTTTAAGTTTAACGTATGGACTAAATTAGGTTCAGTTTTTTACATGAATTATCTCTTTTGAGTTAGTAGGAGATTTATATGTGTGGTGCCTATACGTAACAAAACCTAACCTTTTTCCTTAATGCATATGTTAAATTAGTTCAATTACATATATTTCATGTATTTTAACACAACCTCAAGTCTCAACTCTCATCATGTTGGTCATTTAAATAAATCCTCATTTGCTCATTTATTCCTTAATCCCGGCTTATGTAATTGTACTGATATATATTCCTTTTACCCCTGCCTTTGGATTTGGCTACATATGTAAGCTTTGAGGATGGGCTCAAGCTGGTAAAACTGAGGGGAGAAGCCATGCAGGTAATCATCCACAATTGGCTAGTAGTTTTTTGAGTTTCAACTTCAAGTCTTCTTTTCCTCTGTTGGCAAAACACATTTGTTTCCTGTCTTCATCATAAGTTCATGAATCTTCTAATAGTGCTTGTGTCAACCAGGATGCTTCCGATGCTGCTAAAAGTGCCATGGTCAGTGTCATAGGATTAGATGCAGAAAAGGTTCAATTATTGTGTGATGCGGCCAATGAAGACGTTGACGAGTATAATAAAGTTCAAATTGCAAATTACCTGTGTCCTGTAAGTTGGATCTTTCTTTCTTTTCTGATTCTGCCTTCTGGACGAGTGTGGCCATTTTAATTCATCTCTTTCATGCATAACTTTGAAATTGGATGTGTTTTTCATTGGCAGGGGAACTATGCAGTCTCTGGAGGTGAGAAAGGTGTGGAAGCAGTACAAGCTAAGGCAAAATCATTCAAGGCTAGAATGACGGTACTGTTCTCCTTTCAATCTTTATCTAGTTTTGTTTACTGACGTCCCTATATCTCAGAAGTTGGAAGGAAAAAAAAGTTTTGAAAATTATTTTCCTATCTGTCAGGTACGCCTATCTGTTGCTGGTGCTTTCCACACTACTTTCATGGAGCCAGCTGTCTCAAGATTGGAAGCTGCATTGGCAGCAACAGAGATCAGAGTTCCAAGAATACCAATTATATCCAATGTTGATGCGCAACCACATGCTGATCCTGACACAATTAAGAAGATTTTGGCTCGTCAGGTGAGCTACTTGATTCTTATATCTCCGTCATCGGCAGGAGAAATTGATTCAACTCCTCAATTTTAAAATTACAGGTTACTTCTCCTGTTCAATGGGAAACCACAGTGAAGACTCTCCTCACCAGAGGGCTGAAGAAGAGTTATGAACTGGGACCTGGAAAGGTATAGTGAGGAAAACCTTTGGATACATACATCATGGATAGAAAGTTAATTCCTAATATACACTAAAACTTCTTTATCCATTCTAAAGATTGTTTTTTGGGTTATAAATCAGGTCATTGCTGGCATTGTCAAGAGAATGGACAAGAGTGCCGATATAGAGAGTGTTGGTGCTTGAGGAGCTGGAGATATTCCCTTTGATGTCACCTATTCCCGTGCAATTACATCATGAGTTGCATCTTAGAGCTCAGGACAACAGAGGGTTTGACTGTCGAGCCAAACCAGAGAAGACATTTGAGGCCTGAACTTTTGGATCGCATTAGAGTGGTCTGAGACAAGTTGAGCTTTGTTGTAAACTAGAGGTTCAGTTTTATACACTACTATTTTTCATTAGGGATCTTTCTTCAGAATAATCTAGTTGAGTCAGAAAAATAGCTTGTTTAGGTTAGATTTTAGTTTGTTGTACTTCATGGCATCAAATATGTATTCATGGGATGGGACGGATTACTTAGCTTATGTGTGCATTTTGGTTGAACATGGAATAAGAATTTAATCATTCATTGATTCCAAATTTTGTGTAAATTGTTGGAGCTTCAATTCATCCACTGTTTGAGTAACTGACTTGCCCTGTGCATTATGAAGCTTCCATGCACATTTACCACTTCCAAGTTTTCTCACCTTTATAACCTTTTTGAAAGATCAAGCATTAGAAATTGCATTTCCATCTAGGCCCCGTTTGATAACTGTCTTGTTTTAAAAGTTTCAATGAATTTTTTGTGATCGGTCACAAAAGACTCGATGAGCTTTTTGAGACCATCATTGGTCACAAAAGTTTAAATGGACTCTCAAGTTGATCAAAAAAAGTTTTAATAGACATTTTGTTACCAACGTTGGTTACAAAAGTCTAAATAGACTTTTTGTTACCAATGTAGATGAGAAAAACCTCAATAGATTTTTTGTGACGATAATTCTAGTAAAAAAAAATGATAAATCAACTTTTTTGTGACCAACGCAAAAGCCTAAATAAAATTTTAGTTACTAGGTCACAAAAAACTCAATAGACATTTTGTAACCAACATTGATGACAAAATGCTCAATGGACTTTTAGTTTCATATTTAGGTCACAAAAGCCTCAATGTACTTTTTATGACTAATATTATAGTTTATTTTCTCATTTTCGTTGTCAAATATTCAATCCAATGATCTTACAATTCTCATATTTAAGCCAAAAGTTATTAAACGGACCATAATATTATTTATTTTACTCTAGAGAATAAAGCTATTGATAGGATTTTTAAGTTGTAACATAGCAAATTCATTTAAAATTTCAGGTGTTTCAAGTAAGATGCCATCAAGAAATTCAAGTTTCATCCATCCAATCCAAAATTTCACAGTCCAGAATCAACAATATTTTGGGAACTACTAGAAAACAACTAGTACTAATTTTGAACTGGACCTCTACTTGTGGTACTCTGGAGCGGTTGCCTTAATCTCCTCAGCTGATTGATCCAGCGGTCCTCAGGAACCTGATCGGCCCAATCTGGAGCGATCCCACCAAACGAAATCTGGCGCATTGCCGCCATAACCCTAGTGGCGTTCTCCGGCGACAGCGGCGCATTCCTCCGGCTCTCGTCCTCCCTGAAAGCCCTCCGTATCGCCGAATCCGAAGCCTGTCTGATCCTCTCTTCCTCTTCTTCTTCTTCGCTCCTCTTTCGGCCCACCTCGTCGTTCAGGTCAAGAGATGAGATCCCATTCTCCGCCTGATGCATATTGTACTGAAAATCATGGACGTGATCTTCGTCCGAATTGACTTGATCATCAGAATCTTCGTCTTCTTCATCGTCATCGTCACCGACGGCGGAAATTGGCTGATAATACTCCGGTGTATCGTCGAGACTCGAGTCCGAATCGCTCCCAGCGGTGTTGTCTGCGACTGCGAAGCACATCAAGAATAGATGCAAAATCTAAATCAAAAAATAGGAAAAGGAAATTGAAATCGGTTAGTTACCTTCCATGGAATCACTGGAAGGTGTCGTCCTAGCAATAGGATTCATTGTCACACTCACACAGTAGAGATCGACAGAATTCGAGACTCGATAGAGAGGAAAAAAATGGCATATATATACCCAAAATGGATTGATTGATTACAAATTAAAAAGAAAAAAATGGCAAATGAATTCAATGGAGTGCAGTGTGGAAAGATGTTCACTTCACTTGACCAACTTGGGCAAATGAAATGGCAATCT
>JAYMTT010000659.1:0-11978 GCA_036898025.1 Hypseocharis bilobata
TTTTCTTAAAATAAGAAAGTTGACTATTTTCTTAAAATAAGAAAGTTGACTATTTTCTTAAAATAAGAAAGTTGACTATTTTCTTAAAATAAGAAAGTTGACTATTTTCTTAAAATAAGAAAGTTATTAATGACTGGAATGACTGGACGAAACCAAGAAATAACCCCTCACGTGCGAAATTATAGAAGATCCCCTTTAAGATCAAACAATTCCATCGAATTGAGCAAGATCCCTCGTACTAACTGGAATCAAAGAATTAGTAGATCTGTTCCGCCCAAATTGAAAAAAGAATACACATAAGATATAGGATTAGATATTGGTTTTCCCTTTAAATATGTCTTATCATTTCCGGGATGGGGATTCTTATTTCCCCATCGATCCGCCTGTCAGACTCAAAAATTAACAAAAAAAGAACCTAAAAAGTCTAAAAAAATAGAAATAATAAGAGTTTTATCTTTTTTTATGAGTGCACCGAACCCCTTTGGGTTTCTTTTGACCCGTTTGGGTTTCATTTGGGCCTGCCCTTCCTACTGTTTTATGGATCTTTGATTACATTCTTTTAGGGTCGGCGTTTTTTTAGCAAAATGATAATTTATTAATTAAATAATGTAAAAAAGTCAAAATAAAAAAGTAAGTAATAAAAGAGGAGAATTCTTTTTTTTATGGATGGAACAGTAAAGGCATTCATTTTATGAATGGAACGCAGGGTTTGGATATTAAGCCGGTTGCGTTAATTGTATCAAAACCAGTTGATATTAAGTCCGCTGTGGTAGTTGCTACCTTTTTTGGATTTTATGTCTTATTCGGAATAAGGTAGGACGTACCTGATGGGTCGTTTGGAAAAAGATGGGGCGTGGCCGAGCGGCAAGGCAACGCGGGTTTTGGTCCCGGTATTCGAAGGTTCGAATCCTTCCGTCCCAGAGGTTACTAGAAGGTAACCCTACTTTCAGTGGATCGCTGCAAGTAGATCTTGTTTTTCAAATTAATAAAAATTGATGTATAGAACTAAAGTATACAGTCTTCGGGCCGCTGTTATTTTTGGACTCTTTTACGGGTCCTTGGTGACTTTCTCAAAAGGGACCACTTATCTCTTTCTTCTACGACCGCGTATCTTGGAAAAAGAGGAGGGGCGCAGGCAAAGGGTAGCTATAGAGGCGGGATTCACGCTCGGGCATTTCGTGGGATTTATAATAATTTTCCATGCGCCTCTGTATAAGACATTGCAAAGTGATTATATGAAATATTTTCTCACTTTATATTATTGCTTTTATCAATTTTTTGAGAAGAATAACCTGACGAAACAAACCTATTTTGTACCTATAAATTCAATTCATCATCTTCGTCGGGAATTTTTAAAAAGTCTGAGTTTTAGATTGTTAAACTATGCCTTTTTCCCCAATGGAAATTTGTCTAAAATAATTCCGATGTATCTGGTTCGAAGCGACTACAAGATCCTTTTTATAACAAGTAGTTGTGTTGGTTGGTTAATGGGCCACATTTTATGCATGAATTTGACTGGATCACTAGTAAAATGGCTTCGGGAAAAACACGCCTGGAAATCTTTTAACCGAGCTCGAATGTTTATTGAATACCAAATATATCAGGCTCAGCACAGGGGTTTAATTAGATCTATTCATCTATCTATTACCAATGCTGTAGTATTTCTTTTTTGGTTAAGATCTAGCCTTATGAAAAATAAGATGAAATTAATCCGATCACTCTTAATATGGGTACAGCAAAATTTTTTATGGGTACAGCATAAATTTTTATGGATACGGAAAAATTATACTATTCTAAATATTTTCTACGCCATAAAATATCTTAGATACCTAATCCCAGATACCCTAAGATCTGTTACTAAGCGGAAGAGATTTGAGTTTAATTATTTTGAAGCGCAAACGGTGAATTTTCTGCTTCGACTCCTGACTATTAGCATTTTTATTTCGGCCCTCTACTATTCAGGCCGTACCTGGCAACCGCTTTTTCCTTTTTGTCGAGGCCCGCGATCCTTTTACAATTACGGCCTGGAGGAGCCATTAGCGGCACTCTTAGGAGAAAACGAGGAAGCCCTAGAAGAGGCGAGAAGTCTAGGGCTAACAACAAAAGCAAAGAAAAAAAAATATGAAAAGCCAGAAATCAAGGAAGAAGATGACGAGCCCGAAGTAGAGGATGACGAAGCGTGGCGCGAGAGCGAGGAATTGAGAAAACAAAGGGAAGACGAAGAATTTGAAGCAGGGTTAGCACAAGACTTAGCGGAAAGGGAAAAAGAAAGGGGCAGGGCGTGGGTTAAAGAAAATTCGAAGAAAGCTGTTCTAGACGAGTTGGAAAGTATTCCCTTTTTCAAGTTCTTTGTCCAACGTCATATACGCGCTAACAGAATGATTCGACCCAATCGATATATAATAAACCATTGGGAGAAAAATATTGTCAAAAAAGAGATGTCACAGTTTTTTTTTTTTAAATGTAAAAGTGACGGAAAAGAAAGAAGATCTTTTACATATTTACCCGCTTTGGCAACTTTTTTTGAAATGATAGAAAAAAGGGTTTCTTTCTTTCTAAAAGAAGAACTATCCTCTGATAAATTTTATGAACTTTGGGTTTTAAGAAACGAACAAAAAAAGGAATTTTTAAACGAAGAGTTTTTCACTAGAGTAAACAACCTAAAAAGAAAAGGGAACGACCCGGGTCATCCGTCTTTTTATACTTGTGAACAACCCCAACCCCCTGAATTTCCCTCTCTGGAGGGGCTTGAAAAACGCACAAGATTGTATAAATTTAAGAATACACCCGAAAACTTCCAGAACGTCATCTCGGTACCTGGGTACGTAGCCATAGCTGAAGAAATATACTCACCCGAAGATCACGAAAATGATCCCTTCTTGAATGGACCGTCTCGTGGATCATTCTATGACAAAAGCGAGATCGAAATATACAACCAAAAAAGAGCTGCGTCAAAGTCAGTCGACGGCGTACGGGCGAAACTATATAGACTAGTTTCTCTAAAAGTTGGCCGCCTTTTCCGGGATCCAAAGGAAATTGGGAAACTAATTTACGCACGAATGAAACGAGCTTGCACTTTAGCAAGACCTATTTTGATCAGGGTGATTGTCAAAAGCATTCTCAATATCAATATGTTTATGTTTGGGAGAAGGCCTTCGCATAATGCGCGGGTTCTTTATTATTGGATATTTCAGGCTATGGAGCAGCATAATATGTTTATTAGTAGGTATATTAATATAAACAATGAGGTGTTTAAGAATATAAAGAATGCGGTGATGGATTGGATGAGTGGGGATATTAAACCGATCTCGGATATAAAACTAATGCTAAAACTATTATTTATTGATATTGATGAAACGCCAATGAAGAAACCAAAACCAAAAAAAGGATCTTATTTCGCGCGAAATAGGATTTTTACTAGACTTTTGAGTCTTAGTACTGAATATGATAAACGGGAACAGAAACTAAATATAAGAAACTTATTCTCACAAAAAGAAGATATAAAATTATACAAAAATAAGAAAAAATTATACAGAAAGAAGAAAAAGAGACTTTCTTTTCTTAAAACAGGTTCCCCAAGAAGTCTAGATTCCAAAGATAGAAGAGAGGTTTATCAATTTTTAGTTCAAGCAACTCGATACTTCCCCCGGGATAAGAAAGAATACCTGACACTTTTGAAGACCAAATACTTTAACGTGGATGATCTGGATTTTGGTATGGATCTTTGTGAAGTGTCCCAGAAACCTTTTATGGGTAATATTAAGAAAAGGTATAAAATATGCATTCAGGTCGCGACGAGCAAAGCCACAATCGTCAAAAGAGTCCCTCAATGGAACTACTATCTAGCGGAAGCGGACACTCGATGGTTTTCCCGGTTTTTGGTAAAAGACAACAAATGGGCACCAGAACCCATGTCTTACCGTACAAAAAAGGCAAAATTTCGGGGAATTCCCACAAGACGCCACATGCAGGACGATGACTACAGCATGTCGCTAAGTTTTGTCCTAAAGCAGTTTAGGAGGCCTGATTTTCGTCGACATATATTGAAAGGTACGGTCCGCACCCTAAGACGTAAAATGACGGTTTGTGCGGGGTATCAACACAGGGTGCTGTCCCCACTTTTTTTGCCCAAAAGAAGGAAAAGTACTCTATTAATTCTATCGACTTTAGATATCCGTGAGGTGCTGAAACGATTTCGTAGAGGTCTGGTATATATGTGGGAACCCTATGGTTTTTTTGAGCTACACTTCATATCAAAGCAGATGAACCCAGTGTTGCAAAACCTACTGAGGGACCCAATGTGTAAAAAACTTCGTATGGACCTAATATTTAGCAAAGGTTGGATTATAAAAATTTTGAGACTTATGTGGGAAAGTCCTGATTTTCTTACAGAGAACGAAGGGGGGGCAGAAAAAGAAAAAGTAAATAAAAAAAAAGAGACAAAAACAAAAGAACCTGAATCAAAAAAAACGGAAAGCGAGACGGAGGCCCATAAAGCATATCAAAAAGCATCTCAAAGAATGAACGAACTGTTGATCCGGGACGCCCGCCAAATCATAATATCAGACCTCTGGGGGCTCTTTGATGTCGGTCACGCAACAAGAGGTTGCTTCTTAATGGCCCAAGCAATTTTGAGAAAAAAGATTATATTCCCGTTAGCCATAATAATAAAAAATATAGCTCGTACACTTTTATTTAAAACTCCCGAATGGTCCCAGGATTTCGAGGCTCTCAAAAGAGAAAGATATACTCTTTGTCACGTTAGCGGGATCCCCCCTAGCGGCCCTTTTGACTCAAAATTTCCGGAATTCTGGGTGACAGAAGGAATGCAGATAAGGGTCGAGTTCCCCTTTAACCTACCTTGGTGCCGATCTGAGAGAGCGCCCGAACCCGAAATGGAAAAAACAGATTCTTATTTAACGATTTGGGGCAAGATATCCGATATGCCTTTTGGTGATCCTATTTCGCAGCATTCTTTTTTTCAAGAACTAATTGAATTTTTGGAAACGGAGGTTTTAGCGAACTTTCAAAAGAAAAAGAAAGGGTTTCGAAGAGTTCTTTTATTTTTAAAAAAAAAATTCTTTAGATCCAAGCTGCTAAAAGGCTCAAAAGTCAAAAAAAGAAAAAATTCGAAAGAAATTTCTCAATTAATAAAACCGAAAAAAGAAAAGGTCTCAAAAGTCAAAAAAAGAAAAAAAGGGAATGAAATATCTGAATTAATAAAAAGGAAAAAAGAAACAAAAAGAAAAATGAAAGATATGATGGATAAAACACACACAATCAGAAATGAAATAGAAAGGATTACAAAAGAAACGGAAAAAGAACTTTTAACTTTCGAAACAACGGTTAGTTCTAACAAAACAAGTTTTTATTGGCAAACAGTAGAATCACTAATAAAGATTTTGAAAATATTAAAAAGAAAAAAGACGCGATTAATTCGGAAATCTTATTATTTTTTCCAATTTTTAATTGAAACGATCTACGTGAATTCGATAAATAACTTTCTCGAGGAAGTTAATAAGAGAATTAATGTTCTGAGAGTTGTTGCACTGCCTAAATTAACCAAAAAGATTAGCAAAAATATAATTAAGAAAATAAAAAAGAAATACTTTATTTTAATTCTAGAAAACCCATCTTTTTTGAACTTCTCCTCTTTGTCACAGGCATATGTATTTTACAAATTATCACAAACCCAAGCTATTAATCCCTATTTAAGAGCTTCTCTTCAATATCGCGGTACATCTCTTTTTCTTAAGAAAAAACTCAAGTCCTACCTTGAAGCATATTTTTTTGGACAAGGGCTAGGGCATTCTGAATTCAAACAAAATTATGGAGTAGAAAAACCCTTTTTTCCTTACAAAGTAAAAGATAAAAGCAATCCATGGAAAAACTGGTTAAGGAGTCATTTTCAACCATACATTTTATCTGACTTAAGGTGGTCTAGATTAGAACCACAAAAATGGCGAAATAAAATGAATCAACGCCGCATGGTTCAAAGTAAAGATTTAAAGAAACAGGATTCCTATCAAGTAGACTCAATACCTAGCGAAAATTCGAAGTTTAAAAAACAATATAGATATGATCTCTTAGCATATAACTTTCTTAATGATGAATCTAAGAAGGACCCATATATTGAAGCACCATTATTGGTAAATAATAAACAAGCGGCTGTTCATTCTTACAATATACACAAACACAGCCTTGTCAATACGATCACAAAGAACCATACCGCTTTTTTGGAAAAAGGGCGTCTTTTGAATATGCATATCGATTGTAATAAGAAGATGAAAGATGTATGGGCAATGACGCCAGTTTTAAGTTATAGACTTCTACAATTTTCTTCTGGAAATCAGATGGATAAGAACGCTATAGATTCTTGGATCTCTAATGATCATAGGTCGCTCGGGCCGTACGCTGACGACCCAATGGCCGCTATAGCATGGGAGTCTCTTAAGCGGTCCCTATACGTCTGCCGACCGTGGGCAATATCCTGGGTGCTACAGCCCCACTCATTCTTTGTGAAATGGCCAAGCCTAGAAAACTTGGGATATGATCGGGAGATTCTTTCTGCACCACTTACGGCTAAGCTTGCAATGAGTTTTCATATGAATGCGAGGTGTGCCGAGGCGATATTAAAACCTACGTGGATGGCCTTACTTTATGTTGACTTTTTTTTAACGGACTCTCTTAATCATATTAATCATTATGAAAAACATTTGGATAAAAGGCGTAAACCACTAGACCAAAAAAACAATCGGATAATGGAGCAGCGTGTCAAGGAGGACCTTGAGGCGCAGGCGGAGGCAATTGGCACATCCATTTACGAGAAAATAAAAAGAAACTCAAAGGAAACAGAAAGAAACTCAAAGAAAACAGAAAGAAACTCAAAGAAAACAAAAAAAAACTTTTTTGATTGGATGGGGTTTTGGAGGGTCTTGAATAATGAAGACGAACTGCGCCTTTACGCATCTAGATCAAATCTAGAAAGATCAAATTTAGAATCTTGGCTCTTCCCAGAATTTGTACGACTTTATAATTTATGTAATTTATATACGATGCAACCATGGACCTTAAAGATCGACTATCTTTTTCAAAATTTGCAGATAAGGCTAACCGCTGACTATGATTATTTATCTTTATGGTCTGACTACTACAGCTGTCCGTACTACTTATCCAAACAGACCGAAAAAAAAGAAAAAGTCAGCCAGCCGCTTTCGTTTGCCCGTCCTACGTCTAGTCTTAAGCCTAAGCATAGTGTAGAGTTTTTACAACACTCTTTTGATGACAAAACAAAGGAGTATTTAAAAGCGACAGTAAAGGTGCTTCGAGAAGAAATGGCCAGAAAAGAAAAAGAAGAAAAAGAAAAAGAAGAAAAAGAAGAAAAAGAAAGTCGCGAAAAAGAAGAAGTAGGAGGACGAAAAGTAAAAAAAAAGAAAGAAACAAAAAAAAAAACGAACATTCGCTTGATAGAAGGCCACTGGACTCGCGCGCTTGAGAGTCTAGAAGACTCATATAATTTTAATGTTCAATTAAGCTCGACATTTTTCAGTGACTATTGGATCAAATATCGACTACAACTGCGGTCCATGAGATTAATATGGCTACTAAAAATGCACGAGCTGCCGCCGAATACGACGACCATGGGTGTCAAACAACAGGGACGCCTCCTTAACCAGGTGATGCTCCTTATGGGGCAAAGGAAGGCTGAGGCACTCGGTGTGGAACATGCAAGTGACCCGCTTTGTCTTACTAAAACTCTTCCACGTCTGCTGAGTCTCGGGGTGTTTGACCTTGAAACGGTTCGTATATTTAAAGAAATTAATCGGAAATTTCTGAAGTATCAAATTCTAGTTATTCCCGCTATTCATAAGCAAAAATTCCAAAACTTAGAAGTCAAAAAAATCAAATTGGAGCAAAAAACGGATAAAGTTATTGGGAAAGCTAGGAACAAAGTGACACAAATTCTAATGTCTTTGGGTTCAATAACTGATACGAATAAAAATACGAATGAAAATCCCATTGTTGAAGAGCCAGCTGAACTTACCAAAAAGGGCCTGCTTGCTCCTGAAGATGTTTTATCCCCCAGAAGTCGTAGAAAATTGCGAATTCTAATGTCTTTGGGTTCAACTTTGGGTTCAATAATTGATACGAATAAAAATACGAATGAAAATCCCATTGTTGAAGAGCCAGCTGAACTTACCAAAGAAGAAAAGGAAGAACTAAATAAAACCAGAAATAAACTAATGAAATTAAGGTTCTTTCTTTGGCCGAATTATCGACTAGAAGATTTAGCTTGTATGAATCGCTATTGGTTTAATACAAATAATGGCAGCCGTTTCAGTATGTTAAGGATACGTATGTATCCACGATTGAAAACTCGTAAATAGTGAAATTTTCCTATATACCCCTACCCTATTAGATTAGATATACCCATCCCTATTATATCTACCCATACCCTATCTAGTATATGAAAGCAAAAATAGGAAGGCATGCATTGGCTTACATTTCAGCCTGATAGAGAGTCCTAATTATTCAAATGAAATCTATAAATGACTCAACAAAAGCTTTTTTCTTTTGTTGAGTCATTTCATTGTTTTACTTTTATATATAATATAAATTTTTTCTTTTCTTTTGTGAGTGCAGGAAGAAATAGACTACTCTTTTGTATCCCTAGGGCCGAATCAAGTTGAAAGTTGGATTGATTATCGATTCCTTTTTTTTTTTAGAAAATTCTAAGTTCATAACGAAATGAAGACTCTTGTGTATACAAAAAAAATTCCAAAATAACTAGTATTTTGATTACCGATCGGTAAAATTCATATAAAAAAAAGAAAGGGAAGGAGACTTTGTTTTATGGTAAAAACTCCATTCATCTCAGTTATGTTGCAAGAAGAAAAAAGAGGGTCTGTTGAATTTCAAGTATTCAGTTTTACCAAAAAAATAGAAAGAATATCTTCCCATTTGGAATTTCACAGAAAGGACTATTTATCTCAGAGAGGTCTACGGAAAATTTTGGGAAAACGTGAGCGTCTGCTGTCTTATTTGTCAAAGAAAAATAGAGTACGTTATAAAGAATTAATAAGCCAGTTGGGTATTCGGGAGTCAAAAACTCGTTAAATTTGAAAAAGAATTTTCAATTATTTGATTTATTATCTTTTTGCATTTGAATGAATTTCTTTTCGTTTTCGGCAATTCATGGAAGAGAAAAAATCGAGGAAAAACTTATGACTATACCAGCTACAAGAAAGGACCTCATGATAGTCAATATGGGCCCTCACCACCCATCAATGCACGGTGTTCTTCGGCTCATCCTTACTCTAGATGGTGAAGATGTTATTGACTGTGAACCCATATTGGGTTATTTACACAGAGGGATGGAAAAAATTGCGGAAAATCGAACAATTATACAATATCTGCCTTATGTAACACGTTGGGATTATTTAGCTACTATGTTCACAGAAGCAATAACCGTAAATGCGCCAGAGCAATTGGGAAATATTCAAGTACCTAAAAGAGCCCGCTATATCAGAGCAATTATGTTGGAATTAAGTCGTATAGCTTCTCATCTATTATGGCTTGGTCCCTTTATGGCAGATATTGGTGCACAAACCCCCTTTTTTTATATTTTCAGAGAGAGAGAATTAGTATATGATCTATTTGAAGCAGCCACCGGTATGAGAATGATGCATAATTATTTTCGTATCGGAGGAGTTGCGGCCGATCTACCTCATGGCTGGATAGATAAATGCTTGGATTTCTGCGATTATTTTTTAACAGGGCTTACTGAATATCAAAAACTTATTACGCGGAATCCTATTTTTTTAGAGCGAGTAGAGGGAATAGGCATTATTGGTAAAGAGGAAGCAATAAATTGGGGTTTATCAGGACCAATGCTACGAGCTTCCGGAATACAATGGGATCTTCGTAAAGTGGATCATTATGAGTGTTACAACGAATTTGATTGGGAAGTTCAGTGGCAAAAAGAGGGGGATTCCTTAGCTCGTTATTTAGTCCGAATCAGTGAAATGAGGGAATCCATAAAAATTATTCAACAGGCTCTGGAAGGAATTCCGGGAGGGCCTTATGAGAATTTAGAAATTCGATGTTTTGATAGAGAAGGGTATCCCGAACGGGGTGGTTTTGAATATCGATTCATTAGTAAAAAACCTTCTCCTACTTTTGAATTGCCGAAACAAGAACTTTATGTGAGAGTTGAAGCCCCAAAAGGAGAATTGGGAATTTTTCTGATAGGAGATCGGAGCGGTTTTCCTTGGAGATGGAAAATACGTCCGCCGGGTTTTATTAATTTGCAAATTCTTCCTCAGTTAGTTAAAAGAATGAAATTGGCTGATATTATGACGATACTAGGTAGCATAGATATCATTATGGGAGAAGTTGATCGTTGAAATGAGAATTGATACAACAGAAGTACAAGATATCCATTCTTTTTCCAGATTGGAATCTTTCCAAGAGGTCTATGGGATCATATGGATGCTTGTCCCTATTTTGACTCTTGTATTGGGAATCACAATAGGTGTACTAGTAATTGTGTGGTTAGAAAGAGAAATATCCGCAGGGATACAACAACGTATTGGGCCTGAATACGCCGGTCCTTTGGGAATTCTTCAAGCTCTAGCAGATGGGACAAAACTTCTTTTCAAAGAGAATCTTTTTCCATCTCGAGGGGATGGTCGTTTGTTCAGTATCGGCCCATCCATAGCAGTCATATCAATTCTCCTAAGTTATTCAGTAATTCCTTTTAGCTATCGCCTTGTTTTAGCTGATCTAAATATGGGTGTTTTTTTATGGATTGCTATTTCAAGTATTGCCCCCATTGGACTTCTTATGTCAGGATATGGATCAAATAATAAATATTCCTTTTTAGGTGGTCTACGAGCTGCTGCTCAATCAATTAGTTATGAAATACCATTAACTCTATGTGTGTTGTCAATATCTCTACGTGCGATTCGTTGAAACATAAACCTTTTCCTATTCCTTTCTTTCTAAGAAAGAAGTTGAAAAAAGGGAATAGATAGAAAAGTCTATTCCTTTTTTTTCAGCATTCGGATTGATGGACTAAACCAGATAGTTATCTGAGTGAAAGAAAACTGCTTCTAAAATGCTAAATTCGCAGTAAAAAAATAGAGTCTCATTTCCTATGTACAAGAGTTAAGCGGAAGGAAACATTAAGGAAAAGAGATCTTTACCCCAAGATTGGTTGATTAGTCATCCTGGCTTGAAGCGGGCTCAAAAGATAAACCTTATCAGGTTTTTGCTACCTTTTGTATGCATTACCCCAAATCTATTGCCATAACAAAGAGGGTTTGATTAAAAATGAGTGGATGGTTAGGAACACCAAAATACGTAAAGGATTAGTAATGGAGATTTTGTAAATTGTCCAAAAGAGTATTTTTTTATAACATAAAAAGAAGAGTAATTGGGGCTTTAAGTTGGTAGAAATGATCAGGCAGTACTCCCCACGATTCCGATCCAGAGTATGCTCCTATCCACCGATTAAAGAAATCACTATCAGGAACGAAATAATCCTTTAACCTTTTTAAGCCCCCTTTTTGTTAGAAAGAAGAATAGGAACGAAAAAAAAAAATAGATCTTTTTTCTTTCATATATCCCTATTTATGGAGCTAGAACTCCTGTCATGATTCATGAACTAAACTAAAAGAATGTCTAATCTTTTTCGTAATCGAAAATCTTGGGTTGAAATATCTATTGATATTTCGAGAAGGAGTATTTTATTGAAGGCTTAAGCTATTACTCGACAAAGAAAAATGAAAATTTTTAAAGGCTGAGATCAATTCAGAAGGACTTTTCTCTTTTTTTGTTAGTAGACAGAATTCCGTTGGCCTAATTCGGGACCTTCTATCTAATCTAATAGGTTATTACTAACTTTATCTATCCTCCAAATATATCCAGATAAAGAATACTACCTGGTCCTTAAATTTATTTGCGGCCCTTGAGGA
>JAYMTT010000660.1:0-11977 GCA_036898025.1 Hypseocharis bilobata
GAAAGTTGACAATTATTTTGGGACAGCCCAAAAAAGAATACTGGACAGTTAATTTGGGACGGAGGAAGTATATCACAGGATAAAGTTTTATTTTTAATTTTAAATATACAATTTTAGCTTGTTAGTTAGACGCACCAAATGTGAAGGCGGGAACAAGCATGGTCTGGCCAATCTGTAAGCAAAATTTTCATAAGTAAAATTTTACTAATTTTTCATATTTCTTGAGCGATGTTGGTGCTCAAATTTTTATGTGCTATTCGTTACAGGCTCAAAAGCTCGCGAAATTGCTTTAACAATGGCAGCTCTTCGACCTTTCTCAGTGTATGGGGATCGTTTTCACCGCTCACCCTTCTCTGCTCTCACCAATTCCTTCATGGGTCTCCCCAGAAACTTGCCTGCTGGTTCGGACATGGTACTAAGCTCTTTGGGGCTTAATTTTGCTATTGTGGAATTTGGTTTTCTTGTGCACTTGTTGATTTTTAATTTCTGCTGATGCTTGATTTGCAGACAAGATTGGGGAAAGCTGATGAAACCCATTTTCGGTTACCGCCTTTACTCAAGTAAGGTTTTTTTTTGGACATGGGTATATATTTTCAGTGAGAATCATAGTACTTTCCATTGAATTTGAGAATTTTGTTGGATTTCTATGAGTACCAAACTTGTATTTTTGTAGGCTTGATTAAGGGTTAAAGTTCAATATTGATATAGGTTTAGGAAGGATGAGAAATGTTTTCCTGTTAATTGCCAATTTTGCAATTGATCTTTTGGTTGCTGACCAATTGTGAGCTTTTGGTCAATTTAGTTTCTTTTACTTTTGATCCCGAATAGTTGTCTGATAATCTGAGCAAGTTAGTTTTTGCTGCAGACCTGCATGATGATCTTACAGAGATCCAATCGAATTGTGGCTTTACATGAAACAAGATTCCTATGCCAATTTCATTTCCTTAATTACCTTGAATTGCAAGCCAAATGATCAATGATTTGTCGAGTGCAATATATAGCTAATTTATTGTATTTATGTTTTCTTTATCGAACCACAAGATGATTTTTCTGATTGTTGTAGCATTCTCTGGATTGTTGTTTTATGTATAAAGAAAACCTGGCTGATTATTTCATTGAATATGATTCCATGGTAATGGAGTAAGTTTATGACATTTATATACACCTACTTCTTTACATCTCCGGATTTAATTTTGATTGTCTGAGGAAACCTGCAGTCATATTATTGCAGACATCAGTTTGATTGTAACTCATGCCGGTGACTCAAAAGATAAGAATGTATCACTTATCTTGAACAATCTAGGTTGCTATTTCTTATTATAAATCCAAAATTGGTTTACTGAAGAATTCCAATACTTTTAGTTCAACCATGTCGTATCTTTATTCGTAGGAGAAACCCAGTTATGAGGTTGAAACCGGAGGTTTTAAGCGATTCTTTAGGACTTGCTCAAGAAAATACAAAATTTGAAGTGAATAATTTGGCTACAACTGGCGGTGGACTTGACCTGTTTGGTGAGATGGAACGAAGGTTTCTGAGTTTTAAGAAGCAGAAATATTTGTAAGTAGTAGCAATGAGTGTGCAAACAAGAGCTTTCTTACCTTTTTGGGAAAATTATGGTTTTGGTCTGCCAAGTAACTAATGCTTTTGAGCAGGGCAGAGTCCGGGCATTTTCAAACTCTTTCTGAAGCTCAATCACCAAAGGCAAGTGAAACTTTTGATTTCTTGTTCTGGATACTCTACATGGCATGTATTTTCTTGTAGAATCTAGTTTTAGACACTTGCTAATCACTTGTTCCGTATTTGTTGTAAATAACTTACAAGTTCAAGAACAGTTTATGGTGATTGCTTGTGCAGACTCTAGGGTGTGCCCCTCTAACATCCTAGGATTTCAACCGGGGGAGGCCTTTATGATTCGGAATGTGGCAAATCTTGTTCCCCCACTTGAGGTATGGGCTTATTTGTGTATTTTCGGTATTGTCTACAACTAATTGTGAAGTGAAACCCAAACTTTCAGACTGACAAGACTTCAGAATTGACTTTTCCTTTCGTAAAACTTGATAAGTTGTGTTTTATTTCCATCAATTTGCAGAAAGGGCCTTCAGAAACTAATGCCGCTCTTGAGTTTGCAGTTAATACTCTAGAAGTAAGTGATCTTGTTCATATAGATTATGTGTTTCTCACCTAAACAGTTTTGAAAATGCCCAACCATCATTCTATCAGAGTAACTTTTTATGTAATGGAAACCTCGGAGATGGGTGATATATGAATTTAGCAGTTAATTGGGAAAATTTTGTTGGCAATATGCCTTTGGTAGTAGAACGCAAAGTTCCTTATGTTATGGAGACATATGCGAAATCTACAATCTCTTTGAATGATAGGCAAGCATCTAATGCTAGTTGGTGTTAAAATTAGGTAGAACAGGAAATAAGAATCCTTTTTTTATACTGCTTCCATTTATGTCGCTAAATCACTACTTATTATCTCTGACTCTGAGAGTGCAAATTGTTATATCTGACTCTAGGTTGAACATATACTAGTCATTGGCCACAGTAGTTGCGGAGGAATCGAAACCCTCATGAAAATGCAAGATGATGTAGATTCAAGGTTTGTTCATATGATTTTTTTCTCTTCTATACCTGTTTATTTTTCGTTGAATCAAATAGTTTTCGCTCAAGTTTTTGGTTGCTTTTTATTCTTATTTTCAGTAGCTTTGCTCAGAATTGGGTTGTTAATGCAAAAGTTGCAAAGTTAAGAACACAGGCTGATGCTGCCCACCTAAGCTTCGACCAGCAATGCAGACACTGTGAGAAGGTGTGTCTTTCGCTTGCACACTCTTTCCTAACTAACAAATTGCCCAGTTGTAGAATTGTGCAAACTAATTTATAATGTGGTGTTACTTGAAAGCATACAAATAAGCTAAGTCAAGTATTGAGCTAATTACTTGGCAAAATGTTGGTATATTCAAAATCAGTTGGCCTTTGCTTGGCTTAGAAGCTTTGAAGTAAAATGTCTCCGAATCTTGTCAAGCATCAATAGAACGCTACTGCATCCTTTATGGTCTTCATTCTTCTGCTAAGTTTGAGTATTGTTGCTACATTTATGTTCATATGATCACATTCTATTGCATCTTGGCCGAGTTTTTTTCTTGTTGCAACAAAGATATGATGCTATGGCAGCTTTAGATCTTCAAGAATCCATATGCGAAAACAAGTATGATTAGACTATTTCATACTGACAAGAATTTCTTGAAATAGGATGAAGCTGGAGAGTTGACTGGTCTTAGAACAATACTAAATTAGGTGAAGAGTGAGTCTTTTTAGGTGACGGTTTATACTGATCTTGGTTCAATCTGTTACAGTTATCAATCAACCATTCATTATTGAACTTGCTGACATACCCATGGGTACAAGACAGAGTACGGAAACATTTGCTTTCTCTTCATGGAGGATACTATAATTTCCTGAACTGTACATTCGAGAAGTGGACCCTTGATTTAAACGGAAGCAGCACTGATGACAATGGTGGCACACTCCCAGTCAAAGATCGAGCATTTTGGCGCTGAGTTTAATGTTGTGTCCTTCCCACGAATAGGACTACCAGACCTCACCATTGCAACAGAATTAAATAAATGTGGCTAAACCTCTTTCATTCCCTGTAAATATAGCAAATGTATTTTTAGTGAAATGTAAATGTTGCACTTGCACAGGCCTCTATATATAGCAAATGTATTGTTGGTGTTTAGTAAATATAGCAAAGATCTGTAATTATTCTGCTAAAACATGAACAAAGAAGGGGTCGTCTTGTCTGGGGACACCTCAAGAGATCTCCCAAATTCTTAGGTTGATGATGAATTAATGTAGGTACATTTTAATGGCTGAATTTTGTGCCTGTTGTACAAGCTCAGTCCCAATGTTAGGGCATAAACTTTATGCCAAATCTCTCTCTCCAAAAAAAATGCAGGTTTTGCTTCATCGTTGTGCAAAGAACCCTGAATAGTTTATTGACACAGTTGAAGCATCAATTTAACTCTCACTTGACTACTTCAGTTGTTTGCATAACTCATAATTATAATTTATTGAGAATTATATAACCATTATTAGATCTACAAAATCATCAGATTTCATTTTTAACAAAATCACAAGAAATTTTTCCGCTAATTCACTAGACTAGACATGAAAAACCAATCAACTTATTATTCATCACTAAGATTGGACACCTCAAGTTGATATAAAAGTAGGGCTACTGTAAAAATTTTATCTTAAAAGAAAAATTAAGAATTAACCTGTCTAATTATATCACAAATTTTACCTTTTTTTAAAGGATTTATTGACAGAACAGAAGGAAAAGGGTAAAAGAAAAAAAAAGAAAAAAAAAACGACTCAAGCCCACAATACAAAGGTACAAATTCAGTATGAATCTGAATTTGATGACGTGTTGGGGTAAAATTGTAAATAAAGAGGGAAAAAAAACGAAATACTAAAATAAGATGAACAGGACTAGTAGACATGAGCCCGAGAAGACTAGAGAACGGAACAAATCGGAGCTTAGTTTGACGGAGAAGAAGAGAAGAGCTCAAATCATGATCTCGCAGTTCTTCGTGCTGTCACAGCGAGGCGATAACATCGTCTTCCGCGACTGTAAGTCCTTCGCTCTGTTTACTTTTCTGTATAGATCTACTTTCGCCACATGCTCACTCAAATCTGTATCTCCATGCGTTTTTGTTTTTTGTTTTCGTTACATGATCTTATTGATTTTGATCGTTTAATGCTCAATTCTGTAGTTTAAATCCTCAATCAGTTCTATTTGTTCAATTGAGTTCAGCCTCTTCGCTGTAATCTAAGCAATTTAGTTTGAGGATTATCCGTTAGTAATTGTAGTTGGTAATCTTGATTTCAATGAGTAAACACGAATCCGTTAGATTCTTGATATTTTAGCTGATCAGTGGATTTCTTTTTTCTTTTGAATAATGGAAGTTTAGAGTTTTTGCAAATCCGTAATTTTATTCATCGATAGAAATATAAAATCTAAGCAATTTAGTTTGTGGATTATCAGTAAGTAATTGCATTTGGTAATCTTGATCACAATTAGAAAGGGTGAAACCATTAGATTCTTCATATTTTAGCGGATCAGTGGATTTTCTTTTTTCTTTTTTTCTTGGAATTATGGAAGGTTAGAGTTTTTGCAAATGCATATTTGTTGATAGAAATTAGTTGCATTGTTACAGATCGAGGTGAGGTACAGAAAGGAAGTGCGGAGATATTTTTCAGGAAGGTGAAGTTTTGGAATGAAGATGGACAAGAAGAGGCACCACCTGTCTTTGTAGGTATTATCTTACCGAATGAAAGTGCAGGAGTTTATGCATTTTCTCCATTTATGTGTTTGCATTGTTCAGTGTTTAACGGTTACAGTCAATTAATTGATGCTCAGTTTCACTGTTAAGTTCCCTCTGGTTAGTCTCAGTTTTGGATTTGGAAGTTCATCAAATTAGTTTGCTTTCTCCTTCATGTTTGTTTTAGGCTTCGTGATTATTTTTGTCTAGAAAGACATAGCATTAAAGCAATGGCTGTCTTTTCTAGGAGAGATTCCAAAATCAAAGTGGAGAATTAACTCCGTGTTTTCTTATTGATTTATTTTTTTCTCCTAAATAGTGTGCTCTACTCAATTGTTATAAGATAACTATATAATTAGATGAGTCAACAAAATCTCAGAATTTATTTTTTCAATTTTTTTCCCTTACAAAATAGTAACTTTTGAGTTGCTGCTACATTGTGGAAGGAATTTTTTTTCCAACTTCTGCATTATGCCATTAGGCATGGTGCTTTGATGTGATAGATCTCTAATTAAATCTTCCACACAAGTAATGTAATTTGCTCACCTTTGTTTCTGTCTTCTCTTTGCTTCCTACATAATATGTGGATATTTCAAAACAATTTATTTATGGTATCGTGTATTCCTACATACTGCAGCATGCTAATTTCTTTGAATAATTTGTGCATCAATAGAATGTGGATGGTGTGAACTACTTTCACGTAAAGGTTGTTGGATTGTTGTTCGTTGCAACCACAAGAGTTAATGTGTCACCTTCTCTTGTCCTGGAGCTTTTACAAAGGATAGCCCGTGTCACCAAAGATTATCTTGGGGTTCTCAGTGAAGAGTCAATACGCAAAAATTTTGTGCTTGTATACGAGTTGCTTGGTGAAGTGATTGTAAGTTTGCACTCTTATGCTTTTTTGTTTCTTGGGTATATTTCTTAACCATCCATATGAAAGTCTGAAATTTAACTATGCAATTACCAAGTTGACGGTGCTACTGGATTATAAAACTAAAATGATATTGAATATCATTTGTTGTGCTTACTTGCTCTGATTCAAATGGTTACCTCCTTACCTTAGCTTTTAAATTAAGATAATTGTTTAATCACTCTTTCGACAAGTTTAAACCTTTTTTTTTTCCTTCTGACATATTTATCAACTTAATATGCATTTTTCTAAGAACTCCATTTGCAGTTCTCGAAACGACCTGTAATGCTGTAAGAATAGTTTTGGTGGTCCATGGGCTCACATTTCAATTTTGGATACGTGTGTATCTGATACAAATCAATCTTAGTTTCTAGTAGAATCTAGTATCTTTAACCAAGCATTAGAGAAGTCCCATTCTGCAAAGTTTTGATAGTTTTGGTTGCTTTATTGAAGCCAAGTTTCTTTGTTCAGTTCTAAGAATGTATTGGCTTGCATATGACTTTCTTGTCTATTTTCTTTCCAGGATTTTGGTTATGTGCAAACGACATCGACTGAGCTGCTGAAATCCTATGTTTTTAATGAGCCAATTGTGGTTGATGCTGCACGTTTGCTGGCTCTTGGGCCTGCTGCCGTTTTTATGGTATAGTTTTATAAGAATTTCTTACAGAATTGACGTAGGTGGTTTCATTTTTTATACCATCTTGCCTCTCTGACGTGATTGATTCTGACTTTTGATCATCCAGCAAGGGACTAAAAGAATGCCAGGAACGGCCGTCGCAAAATCTGTTGTGGCGAATGAGCCTGGGGGTAGAAGGAGGGAGGAAATTTTTGTGGATATAATTGAGAAAATCAGTGTCACGTTCAGCTCTAGTGTAAGTATTTGTGTCTCCCTCTAGTTCTGTAGCCATTCATGTTATTTTTATGTATTTTTTTATTTCAAAGTTGACAGAAATGGATGAAAATAATGATAATAAAAAACACATCACAAAAGAGTTTAAGAATGTTGACCTACACAGTTGCATGATGCAGGAGCAAATCCGGACCATTTTTCTGATTAGTAGTTAGATGAAAACACAATGGTTTGATAGTTTTAAATTTTAATCTCCAAATGAAATATTATAATTAATATTTATTTTTAGAGATGTGCTGTTATCCTTATGAATATAAAGTCAGTACGTTGAACAGAGTGATACATTTTCACATTTTTCATACATGAATGTTTTTTGTATTTACTTCGCAAAGAAAAACAAAGTAAACTTAAGTAGCTTGCATCTTCAGTCTATACATGGGGGTAAACCTTAAATTCTGTGATCGACTGATGTGCTTCTTACTGATTCCCACTATATTTCAGATTTTACGTTGTCATGCTTTTCCAATAGACTATTCTTAATAAAATTACATGTCAGTTATCATACAATCTTGTATTTGGTCATTTTGCATCTTTTCAGAATAAAGGCTGAAATGCCTTTGCTGACCAAGACTTGTGGAATAACACTAGAATGGTGTTCCACCCTAATAAAAGAGTATCATCCTGTCTATATGCTACTAGTTTAAGCCTTGCAATAGGTTGATGACCTTTTATATGAATGATTACAAAGAAAATAAAATAAAACTAACTGATTATCTTGATCAGAATACAAACTTAACTTTTTTTGTGTATATATATTTCTCATTTAATTAAAAGCTGAGGAACAAACTGTTTTGCATTGTTGATTACTATGGAATAAGTTCTTAATGTGTGTGTGTGTGTGGATCAATGCATAATTCCACCATCATGCATGTAATTTGATGAGGATCTATCAAATTGAGTGGACACCGCTCCTTAAAGATTGTTCCTTTTACTTGTCTTCTTGCACAACACGACTAACACAGCCTTGCGGCCCTTGCCAAATTTCTAATTTCCATCGTCAGGCAAATGAGTGTTATTCTACAGTTTCACCTCATTAGGTTCTTTTGTTCATGATTAATGAGTTCCTTCTGTGGCACATTATCATGTTTATTGATATACTGGAGAAATTTGTCAATAAGATGTGGATATGTTCTTATGCTTCATCTCTTATACACACACACACACACACATAAAAGAAAATTATAATGCTCAGACAATTAGTTATCATGTTCCCTGGATTGAATCCTATCTATATTCATTCAGTTTCATATTATTACATGGTTTATTAGTTTGTCATATTAAAATGTTGTTCAATATTATGTTGGACAGGGATATATACTTACCTCTGAGATTGATGGCACTATTCAGATGAAGAGCTATCTGTCTGGCAATCCTGAAATTCGACTAGCTCTTAATGACGACTTGAGCATAGGAAGAGGCGGAAGAACAATTTATGGTAATGCATCAGAATAGTATTGCTGCCATTGCCTTCTAAAGTTGACTTTTCAGGTTTTCATATTTTAAGTTGATATTAAATTGTTGGTTGCACTTGCGGATCAGTATGTGACTGGATATGAAGGCTAATTACAGAACAATTGTCTAAGAACTAATTTCTCTATGATAATTTTTGTCTATGATGAAGAGACATCTTTGGAAATTGGTCTCGGAGGATTATCTTCCCTTCTGTTTATTTTTCCTTATCTGCATTTTAGGATATTTCGATGCCTTTATAGCTGTTCTTTCTGATCAAACAGTTTTTTTTTTTTTTTAAGTTTTATTTTAGTCGAAAATTTACATCTACCTTTCACCATCTCACAGGATACTGCTTTCTGTAAACAGATTATAGAAGTTCAACTGGGTCTGGAGCAGTGATACTTGATGATTGTAATTTCCATGAATCTGTACGTCTTGAAAGTTTTGATGTGGACAGAACTCTATCTCTGGTGAGTGAAACTTCGATAATGTAAGCTTTAAGTTATGTATTGACTGAGGAGATTCATTCTGCCGTATCTGTTTTTCTTTTTCTTTTTTTGATTTTTTTATCCTGCTTATATTTGTCAGATACCGCCAGATGGTGAATTTCCTGTCATGAACTATCGTATGACGCAGGAATTTAAGCCCCCTTTCCGTATTAACGCTTTGATTGAAGAAGCAGGACCCCTAAAGGTAAAGATGTATATGCTCTTCCTCTACAATTTGGACTCGGGATATGAAATTTTTATTTATATGTTATTTTTTGTGCCTTGGGCAATAGATCATGATGGCAATATAGCACCTTTTGCTCTGTCTCTATTATTGGGTAATATGGTAATCAGATAAGAATGTTAATATTCTGTGGCGAAAGTGAAAGTTACTATATGGTAAAAGCAAGAGCATAATTGCTGTTACTAGTCAGCATTAAAAATTGTCAATTGTTTACTTTCTACTTTCTATTTACACATCACTCTTGCAATCTTAGGCTGAAGTGATTCTTAAAGTATATGCTGAATTCCCCTCGAGCATTACAGCAAACACAATTATGATACAGATGCCACTGCCAAAATATACCGCCAGGTACAATTCCATACAGTTTATCATTAAAGTGAATGAGATTTCTTTTGCTTGTTTCAGATATTGACTAGATCTTATGTTTCAGTGGAAAGATAGGATATTATCTTTATCTGTCGGCAAAACTTTGCTTTATGAAAGCTTATTAGCCATGTCTCTTGGTTCACAAATTTATAACGTCTCTGGACCTGAGGATAGAAACTCTTTGTAGGTTTGGTCTATCTGTTATAAGTTGCATAACATTAGAAAAATAGTCCAACGGGTCATCATAGGAATTATCGTATTGGCAGAAACTGCCCGACTATGTCCATAGAGGAGAGAGAGAGAGAGAGAGAGAGAAGGCACAGTTATCTTGCAGTTTTCGCAAAACAAGCTCTTGACCGTCTCACATAGGTTGCTTCTGTAGCTCTTTAGTGTTTTGTATGTGGTTTCAAAATTTACATTAATGTTTGGAAAGGCTGCTAAAGTTTGGGTAGACTCTAAATTGACCTGATAAAAGGTCTTTAGACCTTATAAAGATAAGCAGACCACAGTTGTGCAATTAGATATAGAAACTTCCATTCATTGTGTCCAAGCATCAAAAGAGAGGCAACATGATCTGACCATACCAGCTGTACAGAAATTACGCATTGTACTAATTTTTAGTAAAAATGTTAATCATTTAGCTGTCCAATTAAACACAGAGCTACTTTTGAGTTGGAACAAGGAGCTATTGGACAAACTACAGATTTCAAGGAAGCAAATAAGAGGCTCGAATGGGGTCTAAAGAAGGTATTATTTTCTTATGAATGCTCTCATGGGTTTGCTCTATTGAATATTTGATAGAGTTGGAGGGTTTAGGCCATTTTGATGCAGTTAGTCATTGAAAAAAAAAAAGCAAGTTACTGATAAATGCAATGCATAACAGGTAATTGGTGGATCTGAATGCACACTACGTGCAAAGCTGACATTTTCACAGGAATCACATGGTATGATTTGTTAAATCATTTTATAATGTAAATATCTTAGAGCCCCAAATAACTTCAACTCACTAAATATTTTCATCTGATTATTTGGTTTTCACAATAGTGCTACCTTTATTGCTCGTTATAGGAAATATCACAAAAGAATCTGGGCCAGTTAGCATGACGTTCACCATACCAATGTATAATGCGTCAAAGCTTCAAGTAAGAGATTATCTTAGTGCCTACACAACTCTTTCCTGACAAACTGAGTTTCTTTGGAATACAAGCATGATATGATTCTTTGTTGTTCAGTTGTCAATGTTAAAATAATGATAGGAAGCCTCCAAATCTCGTTGGGTCCTTTTTACTACATGTCAGGTTGTCACATACTTGATGTGAGATCATCATTAGGCTGGGAGCCATAACTATTCACTTCAACAGCATTAGAAAAAAAATGATGGGACTCTGGAGCCAGTTAAATTAGGAATTGTCATTTAGGCTGGAGAACTTTTTTGTGGCCTTTTTCCTTTTTTGTCATTTCAAAGCTTTCCATTCGGCTTCCAATCAGGTCAAGATGGTCTATACTTCTACAATTATATATCTTTTTCATTATGCTAAGTAATTTAGCAACATTTTATCAGAGTAGAACTGTAAGGTTCTTTACGTGTCAAACTATTCCTTTATTTTCCTCCGTGCGCCTTTGAAGATACCCATTTTCTGTGGCTGTTCTTTATTGCAGGTCAAATACTTGCAGATATCAAAGAAGTCAAAAACTTATAATCCATATCGATGGGTGAGATATGTCACCCAGTCCAATTCCTATGTTGCTCGTATATGACATGGCAGAGCTACCAAACCTTCCCCCTCGTTTTGCCCTTTCCCCGTATTCTTGTATTGCCCTTCATATTATATTATGCATTGAAATTGTATTCTCGATAAAAAAAAAATTCTTATGATCTTTGTAACAGTTGCATTTTTGTCAATCATATATATACAATGAGTTTTTCAATACTTTCTATGGGTAGATAACTAGATATCAATTGCTAAGTTGAAATAACCCTCTGAAGAGGAGTGATAGCTTCTACCAAAGAAGCAAATGAAGCTTACATGCTATATGCCCATATCCATGTATACATGCAACTGAGCTTGTTGCAGCCTAAACCTTATGCCTGTCGATTAACAATATTTTAGTGATATTAATTGGGCAACTGACAGGTAATCGACTGCCACATGGTGATGTTATCTGTCTAGCAGGTGAACTTCTGTTGACTGATTTTAGCTAAATATAGCAAGCTGATGCACCGACCTGTTTGATACTTTCTCTAACGTAAGCATCTCCGAGCAGTTCATCTACAAC